>JAFFST010047786.1:116087-127331 GCA_022414735.1 Noturus placidus | reverse complement strand
ATCTTCAGACTCTCGATATCGCCATTAACAATTTTTTCCCAATATAAGACATACCCCGAAAGTAAGACATAGTGGGGCTTTTAGGGATAAAAAGAAAGTAAGACACTGTCTTACTTTCGGGGAAACACGGTAGTAACATGGTAAACTGCATGTTACAATCTGCAGAAAGTCAAAAAATAGCTGCTATTTTCTTAGTTAATTTTCTTATTTTCTAAGGAACTAACTTGTTTCATAAACATTCCATGACACGTAACTATAATGTAATAAAAAAATACAATGTGTCATTCTTTAATAAATACATTTTAAAAAACTGCAAATGTCTGGGAACTGTTGAGGAATAAAACATTTTGGGTTGTGCTGTTATAGAAAAATAATAAATAGAAAAAAATTAAGATTAGAAAAGCTTCAAAATGGTTGTCTTTTCTCCTATAGACAGCTGTCTGATCTTCATGTTGGTTTATCCTTTTTAACAATGAATGCAGTCTTCACACGTGACTAAAGCCAAGACTAGATGTTCAGAGCTATTTATAGTTTAAACATTTAATCTAACACACCTGAGTAACAAAAAGCACCTTTCAAGCATGTGTTTCGATATTTTTGCTCATCTACACATCGGATACAAAATGTGCTACAAAATGTCATTTGACATGTCTACATATTAATAAATATTAGGGCGGCTGTGGCTCAGTCGGTAGAGCGGGTTGTCACTAATCCACTAATCGTAGGGTTGGTGGTTCGAATCCCGGCCCGGGTGATCCCATGTCGAAGTGTCCTTGGGCAAGACACTGAACCCTAAGTTGCCCCCGATGGCAAGCTAGCACCTTGCATGCAGCTCTGCTACCATTGGTGTGTGAGTGTGCTCTCATTTGTAAGTCGCTTTGGATAAAAGCGTCTGCTAAATGAATAAATGTAATGTAAATACCAGGAAATTATAAACTCTCTTCTCATATTCAATTATTGATCTCAAACTCTCAAATGTCTTCAGTCCAAAAAAATCAATTAATTAATTAGCCTTGCCATGCAAATAGTTTCGAAAGGGACTATTTCAGATTTCACTGCATTTTATTTTTTGTAATTGTTGTGGTCTAAAATTTTGCTGCAGCTTTTTTTATTTTAAATTTGCGATGCAATTTGCAGAGGGTTTTTTTTATTTTAGTTGTTGCAGAAAACATGAAATTGTTTTGCACGGACTTTTGCAGTGATATTCCTTGGTAAATGAGACCTTTTAGCTGTACTCATGTTCGACACGTGAATTCATAGAGGGCTTTGGCTAAATGCATGTTATGATGACATCACATGGAACGTCTTGGGCCAAATCTGTGGTCATTTTAAAAAATTGCCAACTCCTCCAAATATTGCAGCGTTCCTTGATTTCGCGTTAATTTATCTGAAATCCTGGTGGGACTGACGTAACATTCCTCATATCTGAGAAGTGGAAAAATAAACAATTGAAAGAAAAACTTAAAGATATTGCTTAAAAGTGTTTCTGGAAATGTAATAATGACAAATTCAACAATCCATCCATCCATCTTCAACCGCATACTCCTTTTCAGGGACACGGGGAACCTGGAGCCTATCCCAGGAGGCATCGGGCACAAGGCGGGGTACACCTTGGACAGGGTGCCAATCAATCGCAGGGCACAATACTGCCAAAAATCCCGTGCATTGGATTTTCTTCATTTAAATCTTTTATGATTTGATCTGTTTATGTTTTTCTGGCCCTGAAATGATCATCATCATCATAAGCACACAAACCACAAAGAGTTCCATTGACATTCATTCAACTCGTTTTAATGTACTCGTTATAGTGATAACTGCAATTCACCTCACAGGCAACAGAACACCACTGTACATAATAATAATAAATGACACTTTCTTTATTTCCTTGCAGAGAGAAGAAACACTGAACCCATCTCCAATCAGCTCAGACAACTGACAAAGCCATCAAGATGAATTTAAATTTGAGGGTTTTTTTTTTTTTTTTTACATGAAATGAGTCCACAGTGCACTGGAGTTTAATCCTGCACAACTCAGTTAAAGACATCATTATAAACAGTGTTATCGATGCTGGAATGTGCACCTGCTGAGTCTGCTACAGGCTTCGTAACCATGTATGTCTGAATGACTCTACACTGAAGGTAGAATTAGCCTCACTCTCTGAAGGCTTCTGATTATTTTTGTAGCCTTCAAAACAACCAAACAGGTTTTAACCTACAAAAGGTTCACCCGAATTGAACAGAAATACTACAGTGGAATTTTTTAATGTTTCATAACATGCATTGTTTTAATATTCATATTCTTCATATTCTCCAATAGGCTCAATACATTGTGGTGTCTCAAGGGCACAAACTTTTACCCCGAGGCACGAACACGTCATACTGAATTTTCATAAACGAAAAGATTATTCATGTAACGTACTGAAAACATTTTGATTGTGCACATAAAATCATACCGAGTTTATTAGCGCTACTCCACTTGGTCAAGAAAACAGTTTCTACCATAGCAATATTGAATTCTCAATTCTGGTTGGTCAGAAAGTTTCATTTTCTAAGCTCTGACAGTGATGTCAGACAGTCGTAGAGAAGATGTATATTTAGCATATTTGGAAGGAGTCTTCAGCGTCAGCAACTATTCAGTTGCAGCTGTTAATAACTTTACAGTGACCTCCACTAATATTGGCACCCTTTGTAAATATGAGCAAGAAGGCTGTGAACAATCCTTTATTGTTTAACCTTTTGTTTTAAAAAAAATTACAAAAAATATATTTCTAACCCCAGGACTCAACTAACTTCTGCAGTTCTCCAGCTGTGATCCTTGGAGATTTTTTCTCCACTCGAATCATCTAGTACTCAACAGTGTATTGAGACGATATAGACACACGTCCATTTACAGGATGATTCATAACATTTACAGTTGACTGGAACTTAATTACTATAACTTAATAACTTAATTATTAACCTGATGGTGGAAATGGACATTTCTAATGCTTGTGATATTTCTTATACACTTCCCATTTTGTGATGCTCAACAACCTTTTGCCGCACATCACAGCTATACTCCTTGCTCTTACCTATTGTTATGAATGACTAAAGGAATTTGCCCCATGTTTACCTCATATTTATACTTCTGTGAAACAGGAAGTCATGGTTGAATAATTTCCTGTTCCTAGTCATCCATTGTTTATATTTAAAATATGACTGGGAATACAATATATGTTTCTCATATGAATTCATAGGCGTGCCAATAATTGTTTAACAAAGATTTTTTTTTAACAAACCTGTGTTGTGTTTGCAATTGTTTGATATCCATGAGAGTAGAGCATTTTTGTGATATTCTTTTAACAAAAGATCAAAAAGTTAAACCATTTTTTACAATCTTCTTTGTTCATTTTTCAAAGGGTGCCAATATTAGTGATCTGTAAAATCTTTGTTAATATTTTTTTTTAAATAAGCGAGATCATAAAAATGCATTGGTTTTTTACTTAGTACAAATGAACTATTTACACAGACAATCTTGTTCAAAAGTTTACACCCCCCTGGCACCTTAATGTATCGTGTTACCTTCTTGAGCATCAGTGAATGTTTTCACCTTTTGTAATAGTCTTGTACGAGTCCCTCAGTCGTCCTCAATGTGAAAAGATGGATCTCAACATCATATCGCGGCTGTTAGAAAGGGCTCAAATATTCAGAAGAATAATGCTGGAAAAGAAAATAATGTGCAGGACCTGGAGGATTTTTCTGAAGAACAGTGGGTAGTTTAACTGCTCAGGACAAACAAGGGACTCATGAACAACTCTCACAAAACATAAACAGTCAGTGATCATCCAGGTAATGACACACGGTATTAAGAATCAAGCGTGTGTAAACTTTTGAACTGGTTTATTTGTGTAAATCCAGTTATTATTGTGTCCGGTGGACTTGTATGTAAACATCTCTTATGTGAAATAGCTTATTCAATGCACTTTTTATGATCACTCTTATTATTTTTAAATGATTTACATTTTGAAGATTCTGCAAGGTGGCAACTTATCAACTCAACTGTATTTATTCTCAAACAAATTATTAATATTTTAGCCGTTAACACAATGTATTCACTATAAATTTTAACCTAATTTAACATAATCTCTCTCTCTCTCTCTCTCTCTCTCTCTCTCTCTCTCTCTCTCTATATATATATATATATATATATATATATACACACATACACACACACAGAGAGAGAGAGAGAGAGAGAGAGAGAGAGAGAGAGACCGACCGACCGACCATCAGGCCATGAGAAAGCAATTTCTAAGAACACTCAAGTCTCAATCACTAAACAGTTAATAACTTCAGTTTGATACAAAACTGTAATGATGCTCAGACTCAAGTTCTTCCAGCACACTTAGCACAGCTTGAGTAATGGTTTATGATCACACTGTCCGGTGTCTCCCAGATGAGGATGGGTTCCTCCCCAGGTTCCTCAGAGAGTTTCTCCTTGCCACCACCGCCCCTGGCTTGCTCATTAGGAATAAACTTACATTTAAATGCAAATTTTAAAAAGCGCTCTATAAATAATATAAGAATTTTTTCTTATATCGTATATGCGTCCACACAAAAAGGGGTTTAACGAATAAAAAGCAATCAGCACAGATCTGTTGAACACACGAATGTTTTTAATGCTTAGAAGTAACATTTTGAAACAGTTTTATGAATTGAATTTCAGTTTCATGACTTCATCTGTAAACCCATGAGATCTAGATCAGCGGTTCTTGCAGTGGACTGTGTCCTGTATATTTTCTGATCAGTCATCATGTTGAAGATTTATTAATTAGCCAATTAATTTATACAGGGAACGTTTTCTTGTTTTTTTTTTTTACAGTGCAGTGAAATTGAAAACCACACATCTAAATCTATCTCGAGGCTTGATACAAACTACCTTTAATGAGTAGAACGTAAATTCCCATGTTTACAGCTAACCCAGCTGAAACAGATGGAGCCACTCATCAGTTACTCAACACGTGCTTCGGTTAAATGTTTTTGTTTTTTTTTTTACAAAAGAACAATGTAAGGCATAGTTTTGTAGCTAACGTATGTATGCAAAACTTAAATTCTGTCATTTGTTTTTTGTTTTCTTATAAAATGTTACAAAGCCCTGAAAACTGGGCAGCTAACTAGCATTGTTTTTTTTTTTGTACATAAATATTCCTTATAAAATGTAAAACAAAACAAGAAATAGAAAAAAAAAAAAAAAAAGAAATAAACATTTTGTTCTTAATATATAAAAATAATCATCTGTCATTTTTCCTCTCGTGGCATGGTTGTGAGAGAGAATGAGGACAGCAGCGAAACACTAGCATGCAGTGGGGGGAAAAACAAAACAAAACACAATCACACCATCATAAGCACGACCTCGCAACATTTTGGAGTCCAGATGTGCTATCATAGAAATGCAAAGTCTGTGACTCTAAATGACAAGAGTTTCAAAAGCTTGGGGGACATTCAAACATTTTTCTGTTTCTTATTTTTTGTCTGCTGTTGTAGTTTATCCAAAAAAAAAAAAAAAAAAAGTGCACTCACCTAGACATCTACGCAATAAAAACATCTCATAAATTAGCACGCCTGTATGTAATATAATGCTCTACGACAGCCGTGTGTACATTAAGGGGAGATCCTCTCTGTAGTGCACGAGTATCCAAAGTTTCCAAAGTTAGCATCATGCCAAGTCTTTTGTGTGTGTGTGTGTGTGTGTGTGTGTATTAGTGGGAGACAGTCAGTTACTGGCATTGAGGCCCAGATCAGTCAAGCTAGCTGAGGACAAGTGTGTGTCGCCCTCATCCTCGCTGTCGTCTGTTTCATCCTCGCTGTGATTACCCATCATGACTTGCTGCATGGCGAGTGTAGCTCCATCTGAGGAGAGAGTTTGGTAGCCATCCATGCTCATCCCAACCGTAACTATATTAACTACAAACACAGAAATATTACTTTACATTAGAGTGTAAGGTTAGAACGGGATAGCGAAAGCTTACATCCTTTCTACAAGATACTCGCTAAAGAAAACTAATGAGTTTTTGTTCCTCATTTTATACTCTAGCAGTGGACATGAAACTGTTTAAGGTCTGACGATTACCAATTTACATCCTTGAGTGTTATGCCATTTTGTTCTGGACATCAATTTACGGCGTTTTTACACCTGGTCCAAGATCTGGATCATTTAGAATGCAGATTCATGGTCTGAGGTTTGCTCAACACTGATCTAAATATACACGAGGCCCCTCAGTGAGAAGAAGAAAGAAAAAAAAAGCTGCATGCTTATATCCAAAAATAAATTTGTACGTGATGTAATCTGAGGCATTCTTTTCTTTGTTGTTGTTGGGCGATGTTTCCCCATTTTCTCCCCAAATTGGCCTTGACCATTTCCCACCCACCAGCCAGGGAGAGTCAAGGCGATTATGTGCTTCCTCTGAGACAGGTGAAGACAGCCAACCACAATGGTGTAAACTGCTGCTCATGCTGCATCGCAGAGGAGTGTAACACTCTCGGAGGACGTGCTATCCGCCCTCTTCCACATACACATTATCTCTCAGACACTCACGATTGACTAGTGTCACTGTCGGGGGGGGTAATGCATTCCTCCCACTCAGAAAGCATGGCCAATTTCGACTCCATGCTGCAGCTGCCTGTAGCGAACTTGCGAAATCCTGGTAATAGGGAACAATTTTCGGTTGTGATTGAATCAATTGATTAGGGCTAATGGACCACCCATGGTTCAGAAGCATCTCTCACAAGAGATGTTCACACTGCAAGTATGAAATGTAAAAATGCCCTGAGCCTTGTACGAGTTTTCTATATCTCCAGAGCAAAAAATGCATTTAAAAAAATACCAACTGCTCCCAAAAGAAACATATGGGGTGTAACTGTATTACTGATTCCTGAGTGTAGGTCTGTCTTTCTGTTCTGTCACGGTTGCTGACATCGGATTTTACTCACAGCCTGTACCTTCTTCCATGGTCAATTGTTGCTGGGATACAGAGGAAGCGATTGAATCGGGCCAGAATCGCTGTAGAGGGCGGGCTTGTGGGGTCTTTTTCTTGATTTTGGGCATCTCTGTGGTGCTGGCGTCTAGCATTGGCTGCAGGATCCGCCTCCGTGCATTAATGAACCTTTTCCGAAGGGGCAGAGATGATATTCAAATGAAATCAACAAAACAAAAAGCATGAAAGGAGAAAGCAAACAGACTTCATGTACTGGATAAATTTGTGGGAATGTAGTTGTGTTGCAGATTGTTTTTATGTGCCTGTATCTGATCTTCTGCTCGTAGAGAAGTAAAATCAATAGTGTGTATCCAGTAGGATGGTGTAACATACCAGTTGTTGACCTGTAGCAAAGTGAGATTGGTTTGATGAGCAATCTGTTTCTTCTCATCTTCAGTAGGATAAGGGTGCTGTGGGAGAAAATAACAGCTGTAAACCACGAGCTTGAAAAATATGAACAGGATTAACATGGGTGTCTTACTGACACGCTCACCGTGATGTGCTGGAAGAGCCATGAGCGCATGACGTTGGTGGCCTGTTTCGGGAGAACGCCGCGCTTATTTTTAGACGAACTATCTTCGCTGGTGAAGAAACCAAAATCCTGATTCATCTGCAGCTGTAAATGCTTCGAGAAAAAGCACAGCAGGTCAATGTGTCTATCTGGGAGCGTCTGAGATTCATGCTGTGTGCCTGCTTTGAAGCACTTTGTGTATGCTGTATATGTGAGGTCCACACCTGGGAGTTCTGAATGTGGATCTTGCTCGGTGAGATGGTCTGAGCCATGACATGGCCTTGGGGTGTGACTACTGTGACTGGCTGATACATTGCACCACCTGGAGAACCCACAAACCAAACATGAACAACAGAGAACAAAAAAAAAAAAAAAACACACACGCACACACCTAAGAGGAAATATCTTTCAGCAGGTTTTTCACAAAAACTCTATCCACTGTAGTTTATGTTTGAAGACAAAAACTACTTTATTACGCTAACTCCACAGCCGATGCAACATACAGCCTGTGAAGATATCTGTACATGTGTGTGTCCATGTTATGCCTTGTGCGTGTATACGTATCAGAGAGTTAGACAGCTGGTCTTTTGTTACACGATTCACGTGCGTCGAACATGAGTACAGCTAAAACGTCTCTTTGACCAACAAACATCACTGTGAAAGACAATTTAATGCAATTACAATTTCATCAATTCAAAAAAAAGGCTTAAAAGCATTAAAAAAAATCAAGCATTTTTGTCCGCAAACAATAACCAAAATAAATAAATAAATAAATAAATAAATAAACAAACAAACACACAACTCTGCGAAATCCTAAATCCTGAAAAGTTATCAACGTGTGTAATTCTTGTGTGTAAGTGTATGCTTGATGTGTGTAAACAGAGTGTGTGTGTGTGTGTGTGTGTGTGTGTGTAAGGGTTAGAGAAGCCTGTAAGAAATGATACCTGAACCCATTTGTGACTGACTGAATGCTGATATGTTGCCTTGTTGCATAGCTGAAGCATGAACCACAGTGCCATGGATATCCTGTAATAAAAATAAAATAATACAATTTTAACGAAACAAGTTAGCAGTAAAATGCACAGTAATGACAGTTACATTCATCGTGTCACATTGAAAGAAGTGCATGGATTAACAATCAGTACGTTTACACGGACAACAATAATCTGATACTAACCCGATTAAGACGATACTCTGATTAAGAAACTAGCATGTAAACAGAGATTACTGATGACCTTAATCTGACTAAAGTCATACTCAAAGTAAACCCAAATCGAATGAAGACGTGTGGAGTATTTCCTGTTTTAGTCGCATTATCGGCGTGCGTTAAAGACACATACACACCTTAATCACACTATTAACGTCGTGTGAGAGTTTTCACCGCATTCTGTGACCGGACACGATCACACACGGCAGCGCTCAATCGTTTTACGGCAAACAAGAGAGCACGACTGCATCCCAAACCACGTACTTAACGCCTACAGTACATAGTAGGTCAAATACGTGTAGGTAAGTACGCGGTTTGGGACGCAGTGAACGGTTTCAAACAGTCGTCTATTTGCACGTGTAGCATGACAAATAATTAACTGCACTTGAAGCTTTCATAAAATTAAAAACGAAACACCCAGAACTGTATACGGTCCCATAACGAAGATGAACCGTGTATCAATACGTGAAGTTCTGGAGGGAACGTCGGATGCCGTGGTGTGGGGACGTAAATGACGTGTGCACTTAATCGATCTATGTTCTAGAAAACGTAAAACCTGAACATGAAAGGAATATTCTAAAACCGACTCATGTAAACACCTTAATCAGGATATCTTATTCAGAATAAGGTCAATAATTAGATTATTGCTGTTCATGTAAACGTAGTAATGGTTGAAAATATTTAAACTGCTTCACTTTTTGCACGCTTTGTTCAATTTCATGCATTCGTTGTCGGTGTTAAATATGAGAACATACGTATTGTTTGTGCTAAAAGTAACAAAAAATGAGTTGCTACACTATAGGTTGGAAAGCTTTAGGATGTTACGGTCACACTAAAGATCTTTCTGAATTCAGCATGACACAGCATTTCTGCAGTGTTTCTGTTAGAAGCATTAATTATGCCCCCACAAAAACTGCAAGTACATGGAGTACCATTGGTTCCTGTTAGTATCATTTCCAAACAAGTGCAAAAACCCCTCAACAACAGATCCGTCTGTACTGGGCTAGCTGATAGAAATACAAAGGCGTCTACTCTGAGCTTACCTGGTTCTGCAGGGAAGAGTATGGATCGTCTGTTTCTCCACTCAGCAGTGTCTCGCTGTTCATCTTGGTCATGAGGCAGGAGATGTAGCGGCTACAGAAGTCTTTACACAGGTCGCTGACCTTCTCCAACTCCAACAGGTGAATCCGGAGAACCTGAATGGCCTTCACCATCTGATCACACAGGCACAAGGTGTTACTGCAGCGTCAGAACATTTACATTATCCTGTTTCTCACATTTACACACCGTTACTGCTGAAAAGGTTCTCGGATCTTTTCTACGAGTAAGATTGGGTGCAAATTTATCGGCTGCAATTAACTGCTTTCGGGAATTTAAGAACAAGTAGGATTTAGAGGTGGTGGGTGTGGATGTTTTTACAATACATGAAATGTTGGAACACACACACGCGCGCACACACACAGTGCCACAAAATGTAACTTATAATTCTCATTATAATTAATTCAATCTAAGGGCTATTTTACAATATATAACACATTAGTTAACGTGACAAAAATATGAATTTCAACCTTAGTACCCCAGGAGTAGGATTAACAACGTAATTAAGAGTTGTTGTTTTTTTAAATAATAAAACCAGTAATCCAACCCAGTTCATTCCACCAAAGAGTACAATTAAACACCCAACTTAATTAACATTTACAGTTGTTACTTGCTAAAATACTGAACTGTGGCTGATCTAAAGTCTGATAATTATCAGTCTCTCCAGGATTTCGCAATTTTGTGATCACTGAAATCGGCACAAAATCAAGCGGACTCTGCGATATTCAGAGGAGCTTGCAATTTTCTGAATTACTGCAGATGTGAGCCTAGATGCATCATGTGATGAAATCAGCCCAAAAACCTCTTCGTTTCACGTGCGTCGAACAGGAGTACCGCTAAAAGGGCTCGTTGACCAACAAACGACAATTTCGTGCAATTGCAATTTCACCAGTTCAAGATGTTTCCCACAAAACATGCACAAATTAAGCTCTGCAAGTCACACAAAATTATTTTAAAAGCCAGAGCAACATCAAGCATTTCTGGCCCTGATTTCAGTTATCAACGTTTTACGATCACGCTGAAATTTAATTTTGCTCATTGAGGTGGATTTATTTTTAGTCATGAATTGAATAGTCAATGCAGGTGGATTTTTATTAACATTCTTAAAAAGGTAAGAAAACTTCAATTAATGCCTGTTACAGTGCCTTGCGAAAGTATTCGGCCCCCTTGAACTGTTCGACCTTTTGCCACATTTCAGGCCTCAAACATAAAGATATAAAACTGTAATTTTTTGTGAAGAATCAACAACAGGTGGGACACAATCATGAAGTGGAACAGAATTTATTGGATATTTCAAACTTTTTCAACAAATAAAAAACTGAAAAATTGGGCGAGCAAAATTATTCAGCCCCCTTAAGTTAATACTTTGTAGCACCACCTTTTGCTGTGATTACAGCTGTAAGTCGCTTGGGGTATGTC
>JAFFST010047786.1:88019-106120 GCA_022414735.1 Noturus placidus | reverse complement strand
AAACAAACCCAAGCGGATAAAGACAAGTAGCCCGGCAGCTAGCTAGCTAGCTTAGCTCCATCTAGTACGATGTGCTAACAATGCTAACACAGCTAATTATATATGAATACGCTCGCGCAGTGCGGACGAGTCTACACGTACCACACAGAATTAAGCGCAATAACAGAAAGGTGTAACAAAGTATGAATATACAAAAATATGAACTTTGATTGTTTTTTTATTATTATTTTATTTTTAAATATATAAACATGACTAGAAACTCCCGACGACTTGTTATCAAAAAGAATGTAAATTAAATTAAATCCACCAATCAGTGGACTAATAATAATAATAATAATAATAATAATAATAATAGTAATAATAATAACCACTTTAAATAAACCCGCACTTTCATTCCCGTGTACAGAGGGAGGAAGTGTGCGCTAAAGCTGGGCCCTGGCTCAGTCTCAGTCTTGTAATAAAATCCTCCTCTCTCATCAAAAAGCTCATATTTTATGATGTTTCTTTCCTCGCGGTTTTCGGGCGGCGCACTTTTTATATATTTATTTATTTGTTTAAACTCCCACAAACCCACACACAACCTCGCCCGGGTCCGTTTAAGTGCTCAGGCCGGGGCATTTCAGCGTGTTACGCGCATTGTTTTGATTGATAGGTAAGACGGAAAGCAGAGCTTTGAGTGACAGCTTACCTGAGTGCCAATCTTCATCACACTGACAAGCGGTTGCAGCAATCGGGATCCACTGTGACCGGCTTGCGTCATCACGTAAACGTACGCAAGCTGACTGCAACGTGAATATTCATGAAGGGGGCGGTAATCGGCGGCTATTGTTGTTGTAGTGCGTCATCGCGTAAAAGGCACGCAAGATGTTTCCGCCTGAATATTCATGAGAGAGGCGGAGTCGTGACTTCCGAAACGCTAGCACGCCTTCTCCTCGAAGAGTAACAGCTCACAAAATGGGGTTTGGGGAACCAGGGTTTGTTTTTTATTAATTTTTTTTGTTAAATCATTAAGGTATTATATTTCTCACTGTCGTCTTAAGAGTTATTAGTCTGTTTAACTGATCACTTGGGTGTAATGCGAACCCCTCGCTTTCATTAAAACATTATCCCAGTCAGGGTTGCCCTGGATCCAGAGCCCATCTTGGGAACCACTGTGTACAAAGCAGGATGGGACAGCAGTCCATCCCAGGACACGGTGCACTCACACTAGGGACCGTTTAACAACAATCCACCTATTGGCATGCTAAGTAAGATGGTAGAAAACCGGAGAACCCGGAGGAAACCCACACAGATATGGGAAGATAATGCAGAGAAACTCTCACACACACACAGAGAGAGAGAGAATAAACCGAGCTCACTATTGAACCAGGGACCCCGGAGTTGGAGTTCAAAAAATCAATAACAAGTCAGCCTATGAAGAACGCGTTCCATCATGAAAAAAATAAATAATAAAATGACGCTATGACCGAAATATTTGAATAGCTGGATTTTGGTTATAAAATTCTGGATTTTGGTTATAAAATTTGGTTATAAAATTCTACGGTCTGTAGAATATATTTTACAGTTAAAGGGTCTGTGGCTACAAAATGTTGTTGGCGTTCCAAATTTCAATTTCACTTGTATTTGTCAATATACTGACTAGAGTCTTAATGCATACCCATTCATACTGTAGTCTTTACAGAGAAAATATGGTGTCCCATTCACAACTCACACTAGGATCCAATGTACATGCCAATTATTTATGCATTTACTGCCTCTGAAAAATATTGCTTTCTACAAAACCAAAACTTGCCCTCCCTTCCCTGCAATTTGTACATTTACTGAACTACACTGGAAAGACAACTAAAAGCATACTTGTGACTTATTTCTCGCTGAAACTAAAAGCACGGGATTCTCGGGTACATCGCCAACACTAAGAAACTCTGTCATTTCGATATAATTATTTAATTAATATACTTTAATGGAATTACAAGCATTTCAGCAGAAAGTTGCAATGTGGTCAACCATCTGATAGACAAAATCAGCACAAAGCGAAAGCAGTAGGATGTTTATTAATCACTGTGGAGAACAGGAAGGAGATCACAGGCCCCCCCTGAGGGAGAGATCAGTGCCTGGGTGAGGGTCTTCCAGTAGAGGGCTGGGGCAGACGGTGCTTGGCCATCTCCACATCCATGTCCATGAACGTGTAAGTGTTGTAACTGTGATGTTGCAGGTTCTTGTATGAGGTGTTGTCGAATGGCTCGGGCTCGGGCTCTGGGGCTTCAGCAGCTTCTACAAAAGGCAAGACAACAGACCAAAAGCAAAATATGCAAAACTGATACTGATAAAAACAACACAACCACACATAAATAAATGATCTTATTTAAAGAATTTAGCATAGATGCTGATAAAACTCAACACATGAACTATTATACAAGCATTTTGGTGCAGATTATATGCTCTTTATCAGTCCATTAATTTGTCTTGAAAATCTAGAGAAATCTAAAACTATTTTTTACATGTCAGCAAAGTACGATTCTTACAGGATTTGACCTCGAGCTTATTACAAACAAACTGTGTCCAACATTTATCTGATCACTTTAACTACTTTTTACCTCCTGACTTGAAAAGAACGTTTGATGTTAATATTCACACTTCTACCAGCATTGTTTTACAGTAGTTACTTCTTACTCCCCCCCTTTGTCTCACACATCAAACTAAAAAGAGTGTGAACGGCCCAAGGCCGCTCGTCTGACCTACATACAACTGCCAGCTTCATTCATTTTATCTTAAAAATCACTATTATTTCATTCTCAATTATATAAATCAGTTAAAACATGCTGTAGAGAATAAACAGGAAATGTAATTATATAAATATGCATTTCAGAGCTTCATTTTTATTTATTTTTTACATTTTAACCACTAAAAATGTAATCTAATCCAAGCTAATGCATGTGTGTGTGTGTGTGTGTGTTAAAAAGAGACATGATCTTTATGTAAATTTGGACATAAACATTAAAACAGAATAGAAGATCAGACTGAAAAGGCAACAGAAGGCGTCGTGGTCGGTGACGGGTGGGGCTGCAAGCATCACTTAGATCTGAAGGCATCGTATGACAATTAGAGACAGGAAAAGAAAAAGGTGAGAAATCAGCAAGAGGCGACTTCAACCAACACCATCCACTTGTGACGTCTGACACCGTGACAGTAATTAACATATTAACAGTGTTGGGTAAATTACCCAAAAAAATGTAACCCACTTCAGATTACTAATTACTACTTTAAAATTGTAATCGGATTACATTACTGCATATGATTTATGACCGTGTTCCCCTGAATGACAGTTCTGTAGGCACACTTAATTTATGACTAGGATTAGTGGGGGTTAGCCCCAAGTATTGTCGGTGCGTGTGTGCTACTGGACGTTGTGTGTGTGAGATATAATGGGTGTGTTTCATGGGTGTGTTTCATTGATCAGAAAATGCATAGGACATTTTTTTGTTAAAGAGTTTGGTGTGAACCGTGCTTTTTACAGTTTTAACCCACACACAATGTATACATTTTGTGGTATAAGTGATCATTTGTTTGGCACAGAACTGTTGCTAAATATATAAAATCGTCTATGGTTTGACATCCCATGTCCCCACTGGCTGACAGTCGAGTCGTGTACATTTATGACCTCTAGTAACACCGTTTGATCTGAAGGTGTGCTCTTACCTGGCAGTTGTCTGTCGGTGTGAGATAGACGTGTTTTCGTGCGCGTGTGTGTGTGTGTGGGTGTGGGGGGGGGGGGGTTTGCTTAACAGAATGCTAACAAATGTGTTTATGTTAATGAGTTAAGGGGAGTGTCTTGCGTCTCAGTGCTTAAATAATGGTTAAGACGTTGTAGTTAAAACACAGAAGAAACTCTGCAACTATCTGTTACAATGGTTTCTCCGAGAAATCCTAATGCTCCTAGAAGACTGCTGTGTATTTCACCAACAAGAGAACCTGTTGAAATGAGAGAGGACCTGACTTTTGCTCCTATATATAAATAGAGAGAGAGAGAGAGAGAGAGAGCGCTCGGATCACCAGTATGTCTTTACCCACTCCTGATCTGGAGTCTATTATTGAATTGCTTGTATGGGTTTGTGACAGTGAGCAGTCATATACACTATAAGCCAAAAGGTATAGAAGCAGTCAAATAATCTTTTACAAAAAGTTCCAAAATAATTTAACAGTTAAGATCCATTTCCAACAGAACACTAGACATTTAGTGTAAACAAGGGTCAAAATTTCATTTCATGTATACATTGTGTGTGGGTTAAAACTGTAAAAAGCACGGTTCACACCAAACTCTTTAACAAAAACATGTCCTAAGCATTTTCTGATCAACAAACCCATGAAACACACCCATTATATCTCACACACACACACATTTGGGGCTAACCCCGACCAACCCTGGTCATATATTAGGTGCGCCTACAGACCTGCCAGTCAGGGGAACACACCGGGTCATAAGTAAACAATCAATTTGATTGACAGTTTGACAGAAATTGTACGATATAACTACTCTACATGTAAAATCTAATCAGACTACTAATTACTTTACTTTCATATTACTTTCATAACCTATTAAAATTTAATGCGTTAAAATTAACGTTACTGCATTATCAGATAAAGTCATTAGATGACAGTAACGCGTTACTTTGTAACAATTAACATTAACTGGCACAACGTTGCATTGAAAGCTTTACCATTAACGTGTTAAAAAAGAAACAATATATTATATAAAAAATATATATCAAATACAGTAACCCAAATACTTTTGAGGGCAAAATCTGTATCCTCCAGACTTTGAAAAGGAAATGCAAACGTGAAATAATAATAATAATAATAATAATAATAATAATAATGTTTGCATGCATGGAAAGAAAGAAAATCTACGAAATCTAGCACTCGGAATATGTTGTTGCTGTAAAATAATTTTCCTTATACCACAGATTTTTCGACACTGGCCAAAAGGTGTCAATTAATTTTCCAGAAGAGCACCTCTGCATAAAATATACATTTCATGTTAATGTGCTTGTTAGCTACCACACAGTTTAGCATGAGGACAGTCCACATACACTGATCTAAAAACGTGTGTAAAGTTCTTGTGTGAGGAGATTTTAGTATTTTTGTAAGGAGTCTCCAGTGTCTTCACTTTTAAACAGTCAGAATCCTGTGGAGAACGCTGCTGTTTTTCTCCTGCCTTATCAACTTCAAGAGAGATGCCACATCACACCACACCTGTACTTGATTATTTTTCCTATAACAGTACACCTTGACTTGTCCAAAGAGTATACAAATTTCTACACGCAACTATATAGCAAACAGCTGTCTGTGAGAATGTCAAATGAGACACCACGGAAGAAAATCACAGTGGAAGGTACGTTGAGTCATGTTTAATTGTATGTTTAAGATAGGTTTACATTTAAGAGAACAGTCCTTTTACATTTTAGGTCACTCCCAGGTAGATAAAAGTTCAGTATATTAACAATGTGTACATTCACTGTATAATAAAACTGCATAAAAAGCCTCTGATTACAAACTGGTACTCTATAATGCAGTGCTTAGCAGTGAAAGCGTCAAAGATGAGAAAGACAACAGCTATGTAAGAGGACTATTAGACTTGAGGAAACTTGTGCAAATAAAATGCGTATAAAAAAAAATCATCATCAAATGTAAACATCAAATAGCACTGGATAAGCAGGTACAGAGGGAAAATAGTATTGTGGGAGCAGGAGTGCGGTCGAGCTGTGGATGGAGAGGAGGCGGGTCAAAACCTGTGTCTTATTACTGCCAGTGTACTTATTTCGCCCTAACCAGACACAGAGAGAGAGAGAGAGAGTGAGAGAGAGAGAGAGAGAGAGAGAGAGAGAGAGGCTGAGCTGGCGAATGTGCAAAATACACGCACACACTGACAAAGCGTGATTTTGAACGGGGCGAAAGATTTACGCTAGTGCCGGCTTCTTTTCGGTTATTTTGTCCGTGTTCATTTTTTGAAAGTGTGCTGAAAAGCACGGTGGAAAAAATAAAACACGAGCCCAGAGCTCAGTTCAAATTCCGCCTGTCTCCCGAGTCTTCCTCCACACCCTCGCACACAGGGTTATACACTGATGATGAAACTCAGGATTTGAGGAAGACTCCGACACCGCCAGTTCTTCCCTGCTTGCCCCTTTACCTCTAATGTCTCCCCCCTAACTCCCTCTTTCTCTACACAGGTAGAACCTTCCCCACCCACCATGACCAGGGTAAAACCCTGGGTAGGTTTGCAGGTACAGCGAGAAAGCCGGGTATTTCCAAGATCACCATTTCCTCAAGGAATGGAGTCTGGAATGCGTATCCGCCACAGGCCTCCCGCGAATGAGCAGGAACTACGCACAACGTGTCAGGGAGTATACGAGGGAGTACATAACGGGCCTTGGTGGACTCGGGGTGTAACCAAACCACAGTTCATCATAGCCTAATTTCAATGCGGGGCATTGGGAAAAGCACGATTGGTGAAGGTGCGGTGTGTACACGGAGATGTTCACGAGTATCTGCTGGTGCCAGTGAAAGTGTGGAATGTGCACAACATCAGACATTAAAAAATAAAAGTGGTTCAGGATGAACTCAAGGCTATGCTCAAACATGCCCCTGCCAGCCACAAGCCTGTGTGGATTTTAGCCCAAATCCAAGCACCATAAAGAGAAAGGAAAACAAATCAGAACTGTCAAGAAGATTTGGAGGAGGTCATTTCTAAGACTTTTAGCACAACACTCATTCATTCAGTCATTCAAACTGGACATGGGCACCAAGAGTCCTGAAAGGCAGACATGCTGGCATTAAAGAAGTGAAGCGTCTATCAGTTAATAACGGTGCACTCATTTGATATAGACTGAACTGGTATTGTAAAGCAAAGAGAACTTTAGCAGGTATGTTTGGGGGGGCTACGAGGAATATAAATACCAATTTGGGCCATTAGGATGTTTGTTTTTTCCAAATAATGAAAGACATGTGTGTCTAAAATGTGGTTAGAAGCCCACTCAGAGGAGTGAGAAGGATTTTAAGGGTGATGTAGTGTGTACCCTCTGGTGCAGCTGCTACTTCAGGTTCGGCACGGACTTCTCCGGCGACAGTAATTACAGGAGCGGGATCGAGCATCTCTTCTGATGAGGCCGCTGCTGTGCTTGAAGAAGGCACTTGTTCAGATGTAGATTCACTCAGAGCTTTGGTGACATCAGGTGCTCCTTCAGGAACAAAAGGTTGTACACGTTCAGGAACAGCTTCCATCGTGTCTGGTGCAGCTTTGATTTCAACTTCGGGTCCAGATGCCACTTCGGTCGCAGAATCAAGGACGACTCTTGGTGTGGGTTCAGCAGCTACGTCAGAGGCTCCTTCAGTGACAGGTTCAGGGATGGCACCGGAATCTTCTAAAGACTTCACCGCTACACCTGCATCTTCTTCTGCTATAACCTCCGCTTGAGCTTTAACGCTCTCAGCTCTGCATAAGACAGGAGCGGGGTCGAGCATCTCTTCTGATGAGGCCGCCGCTGTGCTTGAAGAAGGCACTTGATCAGATGTAGATTCTCTCACAGCTTCGGCGTCATCAGATGCTCCTTTACGTGCTCGTTTAATTGCTCGTTCAGGAACAAAAGGTTGCACAGGTTCAGAAAGAGCTGTGGTCTTCACGTCTGGAGCTGTGGTCTTCACGTCTGGAGCTGTGGTCTTCACGTCTGGAGCAGGCTCTTCACTCACAGCTGAGGGCATTTCTTCCTGTCTTTTATCTTCTGTCTGGACCACTGGTTCAATTATTTCAGTCTTGTCTGGTTTTTCATCATCAGAATCCAATTCAGAATCTGAATCACTGGAAGAGGAAGACGTAGCATCATCGTCTTTTGATGCAACGTCAGATTTCGGTCCCTTCACATCAGCACCAGTTGTACTTGTTGCATCTTTTTCAGTAGCCGTTTCTATAATTGGTGGAGCTTCTGCTGCTGCACCAACATCACAGCTTTCAGTTTGAACTTTGGCAGAATCATTAGCGACTGATTTAGCTTGTTTGGCATGAGCAGTAGTGACAGATTCTGCACTAGCATCTGTCACAGGATCCCTGCTTTGCTCATATTCGCCGAGTGAAACACCTTGACTGAGAAATCCTGGAGCGGAAAGTCTAGTAGGGAAGGCAACAATGGTCTTGTAGGCTAGCAGAGCAGCCCTCTCGTCAGATGCCTCTAAGGCTGAGAAAATGGCAAATGGGATAAACATTGTGAGCTGTTAATGTTTCATACAAGCATGAAACCTTGACTCCAGGAAGCAACATCCCTAAAAAGCCCAACGTCATCAGCAAAAACAGATCAATCATCTCCTATTTACACCATTTGACAACACGTGCAGTCTGTAATCTCAAATATAGCACGGCCTTATTTTAAAGAAGCAGTTTGTAACTTTGAGCCCTCTGCTGCCTGTCAGGTGAACTGCAGTTGACTGACCCCACCCCCACTACTTCTGCCTCATGAGTTGACCGAAGTGAGCACCTCTGTTCCTGCTGTGCTCAGAACCTATATCCGGGCCAGAAAATGTTTTTTTTAAAAAAAACCTAAAATGAAGAAACAAAACCATATCTGCTGGATGGCATTATTGCAAGTCACACTTTTTTTTCCTAGTGAACCTTCGCAATGACATCATTACAAAATGTTTATACACACTTCTATAATTCACAAACTGCTCCTTTAAATTTCTTACTTCATCCCTATGGCAGCTTCTACATACAGTAATATGTGATTTGCAGTGAAATATCGCTTGCGTGGGTCAGTGACCAGAAAATGTTACTGAAAATACATTATATGTCTTTTGTGCCACGACAGCAAGTTCCAGTTTGAACAAAAATGTAAAATAAATAACTATATATAGTCATCATCTTACTCTTACTTGAAGCTTTCTTTGCCGGTTTCTTGGGCGCTCCAGCTTTAGTGCAGAAAGCAGCACTGAGTGGGGTTCTCAGAGAGCCCCAGCCATCCTGCTGGAGGCACTGAATAAAAGACAGAAGCAATATTTATTCAGAGTATACTCTTTTAAAAAAAAAAATAATAAAAAAAAAATTTAAAAAAAAGGGTTTGTAGGAACAGTTTGGCATAAATAAAACCTAATAAAAACAATTCTCTAAACTTTCACCGTGTAACCTGAGTCATATGTTTGCACTCTGTCCCAAACTACAGAACTTTTGGAACTCCTTTTTTAGGACTATGTCCGACATTCTTAGAATCAATTTGGAGGCGTGTCCTCTAATTGCCATCTTTGGTGTTTCCTCTCAATGTCAGCCTCTGAACCTTAGACAAGCCAGTGTTGTGGCCTTTGCATCGTTGCTTGCTCGGCACAGAATATTGCTGTCTTGGACCTCTCCACAATCCCCTCTCTATATCAGTCTGGCTTAAAGATCTAATGTTCTTTTTGAAGCTGGAAAAAAATCAAGTACAACATCAGAGGTAGCGGAGACTCATTTTTGGGAAAATCAGGGTAATCCAATCAAATACTGCTTTGAAAAACTGACACAAATGTAAAACAGATTAATTGACCATGGATAACAAAACATGGGATTTTCCAATCCGGATCATTCTGATCCAGATTAAACTCTCTAATCCGGAGGTCTTCAATGGGGGTCGCGAAAGTTTTGGTACCAGATTGATATAACACAATTTCATACATATATATATATAATTAGGGGGTCCCCGCTCCATCTCGCCATTAGTTTGAGGGTCCTTGGCCTGGAAAATGTTGAAGACCCCTGCTCTAAACAACTGGGCCTAGGTGTTTATATTAGATTAAGATGTCTGTAATGATTTAGACAGACAGACAGATAGTTTAATCCCAGAGGGAAATTCACAACCTGGCACTGTGATTTGACATATACATAATGTGAGCATTTGACACAAGTAGGCCTTTAACAGATCCTGTTAAAAACAGAAGTTTATTTAAACTTTATTTACTTATTTTTTAAAAATTATTTTATTTAAATTAAAAACAGAGCTTCATTATTATTTTTCATAATTTTTGATGCAACAGCTACAGTTTAGGCATTTTTTCCTGTGGGAGGCAAGAAGGCATTTGTACACAAAACAGCTAAATATATTTAAACAAACTTGTTTATGAACAGCTTGGGTGTGTTTATACTGCAGTAAATCCTCTAACGCACGTGTGTCAAACTCAAGGCCCGCGGGCCACATGGTCATTTTATCTGGCCCGCAAAATGCTCTGGGTTCTCCATTGACTCCAATGTAAACCCGTCGCGGCTGTAAGAAACACTCAGAGCAGACCCTCCAGCCATTCATTCACTCCATTAATAACCCGAGCACGGCGATATATGACGCTGTGAGCATCAATCAACCAATCAATAAATAATAACAAATCAATCTGATTGGCAGAGGTTCCTCGGTTCTCCAATCAGATTAAAGCTCACAGCGTATTAGATGCCTAGGGCCGTGGCAAATCGTTGGTGGTCAAGAATTATGGGTAATGTAGTCCTTTCCGCTATCCAAAACATACGAATAAAACTTTATTTCTCAGAATTGAATGAGAAAAAAAAATTATACTGAGGGCCACATAAACCACATCTGCAGCACAGTCACATCAAGGCGATTTTAAATGGAGAAATCTCCACAAATTAAACTCATGTTCAAGAAGAGAAGAATTGATACACAAGGAAGGCAGTTTCACGAACGATGGGAGAACAAGTACATGTTTGTACTTCAAGGTGAAAAACCAGTCATTTGTATCATGAGGCGGTGTCAGTCATGAAAGAGTGCAATCTACCTGGCCATTTTGATACCAAACACGGAGCTAAGTGTGGGAAATTTAGCCTCCGAGAAAAACAAAGAATTGCAACAGAATTAAAAGTCAAACTGCAGTCGCAGCAGAATGTGCTCACAAAGCTACAGCCGAAAATGATGCAGCAGTGAAAGTTTTATTGTGGCTGAAAAATCACCCGAGATTCAAAGTCTTTTTCAGAGGGTGCATTTTTGAAGCAGTGCATGCTGCGGGAGTGTGAGCGGGAGTGTGAGCGGGAGTGTGAGCGGGAGTGTGAGCGGGAGTGTGAGCGGGTGTGTGAGCGGGAGTGTGAGCGGGAGTGTGAGCGGGTGTGTGAGCGGGTGTGTGAGCGGGTGTGTGAGCGGGAGTGTGAGCGGGAGTGTGAGCGGGAGTGTGAGCGGGAGTGTCCCGACCAGACACAGACTTTTCAAAATGTCAGTGTGTCAAGAAACACCATCACGGACCAAGTTAAGGAGTTAGCTGGAAATTTAGCAACACCGCTGGCCGAAGAGACACGCAGCTGTCTATTAGCTGTGGATGAAAGCACAGACAACATGGATGAAGCCGGACCTCTCGATCACTGAGGAGCTCTTGGATGTAGCTGCCATGCATGGGGACACAACCCTCCGGGACATTTCTGATGTAGTGCACAAGTCCATAAGTAAAAATAAATTGCGTGGGACTAACTACAGATGGTGCACCTGTGATTTGAGTTGGAAAAATGAATGCATGAAGTTAAGGGTTAAGATCATAACTTGTTTATAATATTTTCCTTTATTTGCTTTAATAGTTTGAACACTGATTCAAGTCATGTGGGTTTCAAACTGAAATTTTTACATCTGTGCAAATGCATATGTAATGTTTGTAAATTGAACGCATTATTGAATTATTGAATATTATTTAACAATATAATAAAGTGTAGCTTACTTTATTTTAAATTACACTGCAATTTGGTACATTCATAATATTAATGTGGCCCATCGAGGGCAACCATCATGCTGATGTGGCCCTCGGTGAAAATAAGTTTGACGCCCCTGCTCTGACGCATTATGTAAGTCACGTTGTGAGGTTAATAAGGAAGGGTTACAGCTTACATTTAATTTTATTTCACGTTTGAATAAAACACAACCAATAAAATTGTAGATAAAACCGCCGTTTCACATGGCGTATTTATGTCACACTTATCCGTTTATCAATTTTACCTTCAATGGTCCCAGTCGTCCTAGCCTAAGCAGGGAGGTCGCCATCTTTGTGCTCCTCTTATTATTGTCCGTGCAGAAAAACGAACTTCATGTGAAGCGTTCCGGAAATCAAAATAATCATTTCTTTCTTTCCTTCTTCAGACGACGTTTTGTTTTTGTTTTTTCTTCTATCGTCACCCAAAATCTAATGGTTTTAACAAGATCACAAGGGTTACTACTGTTAAGAAAATACAAATACGTTTACAAATGTCACTATAAGAAACAGAATATTTGAATACACTCTAGGTGTCCACCATATATGCTATATATTATAGCTGTACTAAAGATACAGTTTATTAAATAAAAGTACCATGCAGGTGCACTTTGTACACATTTACAGACTGTAGTCAGTTCCAAAATTCACAATTCACAAGTGAATCAAATACAAAATGCCTTACTGTCATATTGAGAAACAGTTACTCACCTAAAATATGCAGCTAACACTTGTCCTGTGGTCAGAAACAGACACCAATTAAGGGTTAAAAGAAGATGTACTCGTACTGTTAATGGGGGGAAATGAGCTAGTCTCTAACTATACACTAACTAACTGAAAAATCCAGCTTGGTCTGACCAGCTACCAAGTTACCAAAACACAGGCCAAGCTGGTCAAACTAGTAGACCATCTTTGTCAACTATAAAGTGCTGGAATAGGGGAAAAGCTAATACAACATTGTAGACAAGTTACTTTAAGACATGTATACCATTGCAAGGCATTGCAAGGCATATCAAGGTATTTTCAAATATTTATTGGTAATAAGGAAGCTGGAAAATAACTTACCAGCTGGCAAAGATGATATATCAGCTTGACCAGTTCAGCCTGTTTTGAAAGCTGGTAGCTTGTCAGACCAAGCCATATTTTTTCCAGCAGAAAGTATGTGTAATAAAAGGAAAAGTCCACCCTAAACCACATGAAATATGTATTGAAATGTTTGTGTTTGCTGATTCTGGTGCTAATTAGTTGGTTGGTGCTGTATTTTCATTATCCCCATGCAAATCAGTGGTTATGTCATAAAGGGACATTGCAAACACAATTACAATGGTGTTCCAGTTATCCCTAACATATGGTCAAGGTAATGGGTCGCTTTAAGCTCAGAAAAACAAAAGTGCAAGGGCTTCTTTTCTCCCCTGTAATTTTCCAGTGACATTCAAAGTCATATTATTGAGAAATCAAGTGTTGACAGCATTGATTGCAATGCAGCTATGTGACCCAGTTGCACTGGTTATGTTGAGTTCAGCTAGAGGACACAACTGATAATTCCCTCCAACCTCTAACCAGGAGAAGCCAAAGATAATGTCCCCTCAACTTAAAATTCCTACTTGTTAACTTAGGGTAGTTTCTCAACATTGACTTCATTCCTTTTTTATAGTGTGACATCAAATTAACATTGCTATGCACAGCATCAGAAATATACAAAGCAGCACTTCTTACTTTTACATGGGTTATACTGTATATACAAGTATTTGCTTTAGATAAATCAACATACATTATTAAATCTATAAATGTTGAATATAAAGTTTGAGGAAGAAATATACATCACTCTTCAGTTAAGTCGCTTGCTTGTTGCTAACAAAAGACAAACACAGAGGTGTTCATGTTATTTTTTACACTTTGCATGATGAACTCCCAGGGGTTTAAAAAAATTTCATCCAGACCTGTGAATTATTACTTACAAGGAAAGTCGGATGCCGCATAAATCTACTGAATTATCAGCAGGTAGTCGAATAGCATTGTTGGTAATGTATGAAAACAAAGTGAAAATAGAACATGTCTATGTAAGACGTTTAAACTAAAAGTCAACTCAGACTTTCACTACAAAATAAATCTTGGACACCATTGAAGATAATTATAAGAATTTATATGCAAGTATTTCAACGTGGATTTTACTTCTAAGTGGCATTCATTAACGCACTCATTCCAGAACAATACACACACTATTTCAGGGTCACTTCTGTGGGCCACCAATCAAATAATATCTGGTCAGTTGTGGTCCCCTTTCATTGATGGAAAAGGTAAAGTCCATCCATCCATCCTCTACCGCTTACTCCTTTACCAGGGTCAAGGGGAACCTGGAGCCTATCCCAGGAGGCATCGGGCACAAGGCAGGGTACACCCTGGACAGGGTGCCAGTCTATCACAGGGCACAATCACATACACATACACACACCCATTCATATACTACGGACACTTTGGACACACCAATCAGCCTACCATGCATGTCTTTGGACTGGGGGAGGAAACCGGAGTACCCGGAGGAAACCCAGACGCACGGGGAGAACATACAAACTCCACATACACGTGGCCCTAGCGGGACTCGAGCCCCGGACCCTGGAGGTGTTAAAGTGTTAAAGTGCCTAAATTGTTGCAACAGATGGGCTATAATCAGTGATTGAATATTCTAACAAAGTCATGTATATGGCTGATGTACTGTATATAAAACAACTAATACTGAATAGATTATTTATTTGTAATAGAAGTGTATAAGCTAGGTGTACATACTAAAGTATGCACTAAGTGTATTGTATTCTAGGTTTGTATTCTATTCACATATGAAATGGTGGCTCAATGGTTCTGGGTTACTGAGCAGAAGATTGGGGTTCAATCCTACCACTGCCAAGCTGCCATTGTTGGTTCCTTGAGCAAGGCCCTTAATCGTTTTTGCTCTGGGGTGCTGTATCATGGCTGACCCTGTGCTCTGACCCACACCTTCCTAACAACCTGGAATATGCAAAGAAAAATGTTTTCATTGTGCTGTAATGTGTATTTATGACAAATAAAGGCTCCTTCTTAATATGAAGCAAATCTGAAGATCTGACCATTTCAATGCAGCGAAGGATCTATGGGAAGTTTGAAGTAAATCAAATTATTCCTACACTAGATAATGACAGTGGAGTAAGAAAACCTAAGAGTAAAGATCCACAACCAGTTCAGACACACAGAAAAAACAACACACACCCTGACATATTTATTCAATTCTTTCTCTACTCATAGAAACCAAGCACAAATGCAGAAAATGTTAGTATGTAAATGCATAGTATGTAAATGCATAGAATTTTCATAGCTATTTCATATCAACCTGTAATTCAATACATGTACAGATATATGCTTATCATCCAAATGTTGAAAAGGCTTCACAGTCTCAGAAAAATATATGTCAAAAAAAGAGCAACCACTGTCATCGTATTTGTCCAAGGCTCAGGCACAAGATGTAATGGTGTCAAGAGGTTGTTTATTTGGTAGACACTTCATCCAGCTTTGGTTCTGTAATAAAAAGAAAGTCATTTTAATTAAAGCCTTCCTTGACAGACACTGGGCTAAGGCTTTGTATTAAATTTAGAAACAGCTCATCACACTTCATCAGTAGCTTTATGCTCATATATATTTTATGCTGATCCTCCTAGAAATATACAACCTATATGATTGAATCATTTAGTAAGGACATAAAAGGTCCTTAAGGTTAAAGGCTAGAGCCACTTTAAAAAGGTTAAAGGCCAAGTAAAGCTGTACGTACATGATATTTAAATTAATCACCAACTGCAATGCAGCTTTTGTGTTATGTAATTTAAAACGTAACATTATACATGGATCATTGTGATCAG
The DNA here is from genome assembly GCA_022414735.1 of Noturus placidus. Lineage (NCBI taxonomy): Eukaryota > Metazoa > Chordata > Actinopteri > Siluriformes > Ictaluridae > Noturus > Noturus placidus. Next base: position 90,497 of record JAFFST010047786.1, on the reverse strand, counting down.
CAGTTTTGGACAGTAATGAAGTACCTGCATTTCATTACTGTACTTAAATACTTTTTTCAAGTACAAATGAAGACTTTATACTTTTGCTCAATTACATTTTAAATAAAAAATCCTTCTTTTACTCCTTATAATACTGTTATTTATCACTCTGAAGTCAGAGATTGGCTAAAATGTCTGAATATAATAATATATACTTTCAATATACTTTCAAATTGAATATACTTTCAAATTGAAGCAAACCATTGAAGCAAACCGCACAGTCGTGTGCTCTTAAATGTGCTATTTTTGAAAAAACAAAATAAAAACCCAACAACACAGAACTCATCTATAAATACAGAGCTACAAAGCATATATTTCTGACAGCCCTCTTCTTTCTCGGATGCATGTGGCAGCTAATTTTGAGAATTTTCCACCTACAAATGAGTACTGGTGTTTTGTTTTGTTTTTTTTAGTAGCCCATTTCAGCAGGAATACATGTCACTGGATGCCACTGCCATCCTTATAGAACTAAATTCACAACAGTAGCCTACTTGAATGAGAAGATCGTTTATTTGAAATCCATGATTTCATAATTGACAGGTATATTCATGTCCTGCTTTGGACAAGTATAATCTTGTTTTGTTCTGCAGTCAGAGAGGTCTCTAGAAACTGAGAATTTAAATAATAGGACTAAAATAAGTCAGCACTTAAGTACAAAAAAAAAAATTCCTACTTTTATTCGAGTAGCACGTTATCAAAGGTATCTCCTCTTTTACACAAATACAGGAGCTCTGTATTTTGTCCACCACTGATGATCAGTAACACAATCCCACATTAGCTTAAGTCAAGACTTAACGCATAACAGGATCATTAAAATGGCTGCTGACATTTGCTCCTAGTTTTAAAATGTGATCTCCACATCCCAGCTGTGACTCAAGTCTGCCTTTGCAAAGCTTTGTTTCAAATAAAAATACAGACACAACATATATGAACAATTCACACACAGAAAATGGCAACAATACAAGTTTGTATTTAGGGAATAAAAAAAAAACATTATGGTTATAATTTCATACGTTATTTTCGTACTATTATACGAGTTATAATACAAGTGCTAGGTTTGCGTGTGCTTAACCATTTAGCTTTTGTCACTAGTTTACTCGCATGGTTGATCATACTGCATGAGCTCATTCAAGCGAGAACATAGTTTTAATAAAAGCTGCACAAACAGAATGAGCAATAACCTTGGGGCTACTGAGGCTAAATCTTATGTAAGGTTTACCCATTATTAGGTCCATCTACTTGTTGAAAGGGGAGAAATTCTGGTGAAGTAAACACCACAATAACAGAAATTTATTCATACGCTGTATACACAAACCATATAATCTCAAGATCAATATTATTTGTGAGTGTCCATTTGCACATGACCAATACAGCAAAGATCAGTAATGGTAATTATAATAAACCTTTGACCTACCAGGGAAATTAAATTCTGGGAATGATTCCAGGTCTCCACCGCCATATAACCTTTGTAGTTTGGCGATTTCCTCAGCCAGGGCCTTGTAGTATTCAGGACCGGCGTCACCCAGACCACCAGTTCCCCTGATTATACAGTAGGAAGCGGTTATATATACACACACTGACTGAACAATCACTACCAACAGCAGTGAAATGTTCATTTACAGTTATTTTAATTCACACAATGCTATAATGAGTTCATACGATTAAAATGCCCCATACTGTGTAAAGGCAAGCTGTGTTATCAGGATGAGAAACACTTACATGCTCATTGAGGAATAGCTGCGAATTGAATCCAAGAAGAGTTTCTGAATAGGGTCCAATCCACCTAACGACCAAAGAAAAAAATAGCAATTATCACATATTCTTACATACACAATGCATGTCTTGCATATACATACTGTATATCTTATATATACACACGCATTATGATATATGGTCATGTCTTTGAATTTCAAAATAAACTTAGTGAAGACTTTAGGCCTGATTTCCCCAAAAGCCAATATAGTTCACATATAGCAATATAATATAATGTAACATAATACACATTTCTCCACATTTCTTTCTATTTTTTCCTTCATTTTAAAAGATTATTAATTGTATCGTAAAAAGTTTCATTTGCAATAGGGAGCCCGCTTTATTGCAGAGAATAAGGGGGAAAAATCATTGGACTTTGAATCTTAATGCCCTGGTATACTGTATATTATTTTTACAGAACATCCATACTTCTTCAAAAATTTCTATACTTTAGCGCAGTGCGAGAATGGAATGAGAAAACATTTAAAGCCCACACTGGCCATGCTTTAACAACAGCGCCAACCACTTTACAGTGACATGTATATGTTCTGTGCTATTGGCTGGAAGATTGAATGTATCGGAGAATGCATCATTGAGCAATGATGTTATATACAGAGGTGCTTGAACGTTTGTGAATCCTTTAGAATTTTCTATACATCTGCATAAATATGACCTAAAACATCATCA
>JAFFST010047786.1:72621-87221 GCA_022414735.1 Noturus placidus | reverse complement strand
TCTTCCACATGTTTGGTGTGTCTCCCAGGTGGCCTGTGGCAAACTTTAAATGACACTTTTTATGGATATCTTCGAGAAATGGCTTTCTTTGCACTCTTCCATAAAGGCCAGATTTGTGCAGTATACGACTGATTGTTGTCCTATGGACAGAGTCTCCCACCTCAGCTGTAGATCTCTGCAGGTCATCCAGAGTGATCATGGGCCTCTTGGCTGCATCTCTGATCAGTCTTCTCCTTGTGCAAGGCACTGTATTATACTTGGTCATTCATTTATAGAGGAAAACGATCCAATATTACATATTGGGCGGCTGTGGCTCAGTCGGTAGAGCGGGTTGTCCACTAATCCACTAATCGTAGGGTTGGTGGTTCGAATCCCGGCCCGGGTGATCCCATGCCGAAGTGTCCTTGGACAAGACACTGAACCCTAAGTTGCCCCCGATGGCAAGCTAGCACATTGTGCAGTCATTTGTAAGTTGCTTTGGATAAAAGCGTCTGCTAAATGAATAAATATATGTACTGTATATTACATATATAGTGACCAAGTATAATATTTTGTCTAATTTTCTCTCTTTATCTACTTTTAGGACTTGTGTGAAAATCGGATGATGTTTTAGGTCATATTTATGCAGATGTATAGAAAATTCTAAAGCGTTCACAAATTTTCAAGCACCACCGTATGCTTGGTTTGTATTCTGCTTGGTTTGTATTCTGCTTATAAATAGATAATTTACGACATTTGGAAAAAAAACATGTAGAACATAAGTAGCAAGGAAAGGACAGAAAAAGTTAGTTAAGTTTTTAAGAGGATCACATATCATTAAGGAAAATTAAAGAGAAACAAAACTCAATTAAAGCACATCAGTGCAAGACTTGATAGAAGTCAGTGATCAAAGATATCAATTGTAGACTCTGGGGCAACTGCAATGGTGGTTGTTTCAGCTGTAACTTCTCGGGAAGCTTCTGGGGCAACTGCAGTGGTGGTTGCTTCTGGTGTAACTTCTGGGGCAATTCAGTGCGGATTCATGCATTGTAACCAAAGACTGAATGCAACTTTGTAGTGAGAAATAGTGAGTTACAAGCAAATGTGAATAATGTAAAAGTACACATGCATGATGGAAAGACTGCACGAGGAGAATGTGGACTGACTAGATACTGGATGTTCACCACCCAAGCCAGAAAAATGTTAGAAAAATGTCTGCTAGCAGAAACTAGGGTTGTTACAGTTAATCACAGTGAACAATGAGATGGTTACCTCTCCACTGTTTGTTTGAATATACTGATTAAATCTTTTTTTTTCAACCCTAAGTTTCCCCCAATGGCAAGTTAGCGCCTTGCATGGCAGCTCTGCTACCATTGGTGTGTATGTGTATGTGTGTGAATGGGTGAATGAGACACAGTGTAAAGCACTTTGGATAAAAGTGCTATATAAGTGCACCATTTGCACCCTAAAACCCATGAAGGGTCATGTTCGATTACAGCACACACATTTGAAAAATGATCTTCAAGCCTTGGGTAGAAGTTGGCTACTGTCCATAAAAGATTTTAAACACATGCCCAATTTGATTGGTTTAAGACTACATGGTTGCAGTGACACTACTGAACTATGGTAGAACTGGTAATACACATCTAAAAGTTTTACATAATAACATTTTACATTTGTGTTTTTCAAATTTGGATATCTAAGGTTAACCACTTTCAAGTTTTGTGTAGCAGTGCCTTAAATGAAGCAAAATATGCCTATTCATTTATTACATAATCCAATAAGGATATAGAGAAGTAGTTAAGGGAGGTGGTGTTGGTGGTGCATACCGTCAGGCGCTTCCACTTCGATGGGAGCTTCTGTTGCATCTGTGATCACAGTGGCAATGGCATCATGCTTTTCTGCAGGGGCAGCTTCACTGACACCTTCAGAATCGGCTTCTGCAACAACTTCAGCTATAGTTTCGGCAATCGCTTCCACAACTTCAGCAACAGCTTCGAAAGGGACAGTTTCTGCAGTGACTTCAGTTACTGCTTCAGCAGCAGCTTCTAGGACAGTCTCAACAGATACTGTAACTGGTGAAGCATCAGGTTCTAGAGAATGTGAAGATTTAGCTTCAGCTGTTACCTCTGGGGCAACTTCTGTGGAGCCTGCTTCTGAGGCAGCTTCTACAGGGGCTTCTTCAATCGTAACTTCTGGTGCAATTTCTCTGGGGGCTGCTTCAGCTGTAACTTCTGGGATAACGTCTGTTTGGGCTGCTTCAACTGCAGACTCTGGGACAACTGCAGTGGTGGTTGTTTCAGGTGTAACTTCTGGGGCAACTTCTGCAGGTGCTGCTTCAACTACAGCTTCTATGGTAGCTTCTGGGGCAACTGCAGTGGTGGTTGCTTCAGGTGTAACTTCTGCAGGGGCTACTACTTCAACTGCAGCTTCTGGGGTAACTTTTGCAGTGGTTGGTTCAACCATAACTCCTGCAGCAACCCCTATAGGGGCTGCCTCAATTGCAGACTCTGGGGCAACTGAAATGGTGGTTGTTTCAGCTGTAACTTCTCGGGTAGCTTCTGGGGAAACTGCAGTGGTGGTTGCTTCAGGTGTAACTTCTGGGGCAACTTCTGCAAGTGCTGCTTCAACTGCAGCTTCTAGGGTAGCTTTTGGAGCAACTGCAGTGGTGGTTACTTCAGGTGTAACTTCTGGGGCAACTTCTACAAGTGCTGCTTCAACTGCAGCTTCTAGGGTAGCTTTTGGGGCAACTGCAGTGGTGGTTGCTTCAGGTGTAACTTCTGGGGCAACTTCTGCAGGGGTTGCTTCAATTGCAGCTTCTGGGGTAGCTTCTGGAGCAACTGCAGTGGTGGTTGCTTCAGTTATAACTTCTGGGGCAACTTCTGCAGGGACTGCTTCAACTGTAGCTTCTGGGGTAACTTTTGCAGTGGTTGATTCGGCTGTAACTCCTGCAGCAACCCCTGTAAGGGCTGCTTCAAGTGTAACTTCTTGAGCAGCTCCTGGAGCAATTTCTGCAGGAGCTGCTTGAACCATGACTTCTGCAGAGACTGCTTCAAGGACAGGTGCAGCTTCAGTAACGGGGCAAACTGCTTCTGCAATGGGTATGGCTTCAGCTGTGGAAACAGTGGCTGGGGCTTCTGCAACAGGTGCAGTTTCAGCTACAGGGGCAGCAGTTTCAGCAGTGGCTGCAACTTCAATAATGCATGCAGCAGGGTCAAATGTTTCAGCACTTGGTGATGTTTCTACTGAAGGTACAGTTTCACTCACAGCTTCAGTAACACCAGAACTGACTTCTGTTGCAGCTTCAGCAATAGGCACAGCTTCGGCTGTGACCTCTGCAACTGATGTTGCAGCTTCGACAGCAGGTTGAGCAGCAGCAACTTCAATGATAGGCATGGTTTCCACTGTAGCCGGACCGACCTCTGCAACAGGCAAAGTTTCACTTGGTACAGGGGCAGCAGTTGGAGCTGCTGCAGCTTGTTTTGGAGTGGCTGCAGCAGTTTCAGGCACAGCTCCCACAGCGGTGGGAGCAGCTGCAGCAGCAACAGGTTTTACAACCTCCTTGGAAACTCCTGGGTAGGATTTGTGTTGGATAAGTTTTTCTATATCAAAGTACGTTTTTGATGTGGACTTTTCTGTGAAAGAAGAGAAGGAGGGAAAATAAATACAGATTTATTGTCTGAATTTGACCAATGAAAACCAATAGACAAGCAACCTATTGAGTATTTTCAACAAAAAGTGATTAGATAAAGTGTTGGTGCAATTTATTTTAACAATACAGGAGGAATATATTATGTAAGACATGTCAATGTTTGCCATGAGTGTTTTTGTCATGGTGACCAAACTTGATTTAACCCCCCCCCCCCACACACACACACACACACACAAACAATCCTATGCATCAACTTGTAACTTGCTCTCCAAACTCAGCCAACTCCAGATCTGACAAGACAGAATAAGTCTGAAATAATGTTCATGTATTTCAATCTTGGTCAAGATTACTGAACTATTCTACTGTTTTCAATCCTGGTGTATAAAAACTCCAGTAGCCTGTAACTTTGTGTGCAGACCTAGCACAGGGTAGCAAGTAATGTTATTGGTGGAAATGCCTATTTCAAGTTTAACAATAGTAATAAAATGCACATCAAAATGCATTCATCTAGAAAACAACCAATCAATCAGATTTGCATTTGATCTATTCATTATACTTTATAACCATACTTTTTTAACTGAAACGTTTACACCTGAACTGCTGATTAGTGTTGAGCAAAAGCAATTTAATAATGTATAAAACATGACAAGATGATGAATTAAACATAAAAAAAAAAACAATAAATGACAGGGCGGCATGGCAACCTGAAGCAAAATTACTCTTACCACCCTAAGAGAGATTATTTAGCTACAACAGCAAGTCCTGAAGTGTTTTATTCTTTATATATATATATATATATATATACACACACACACACACACACACACACTGTACATATATACAAACACACTTTTATATATAATGTGATGGAACATTAAAAAATCATATTGCAACTGATGGGAAATCTGAAATTCTGCAAAAGAAAGAAATTTGTTATAGACTACATCACGGGCAATGGACAAAATATCAATTACGAAAAACAATGGAATGTGTATAATAATAGATAAGACAAAATTTGTTAACAAAATTTTTTTTAAATAAAATGATTGGTCATAATGGGGATAATAATCATATCAAAAGTGTGATACCAGCATTATTCAGCAAGGATGATACAGTCACACAGAACTGTTAATATTCTTGTAATTACTGCAGATTTTAATCTTCTATGATTAATTATACATAGGATTGATCTTACATTGCTCTCAAAAACACCGGATACCATTGGAATGACATATTAACCGTTTCCTGTCCATCATGAACCTTTATTTAGGTCTTGCGATAGCGTCAGAGGCTTCACAGGGTCACCTTCTGGACAGACCACCGAGAAAATAAACACTGTCGAGCTACAGGCTTTTTCGAAGAGCTTCTTTCAATGAGTGACTGATCTGAATGAATAAACCAGATTTGTCCTGCATTACCATTTCTCTCTTTATTCAAATGTTCATTATCAGCTGTTCAGAGAAAAGGTTTCAAAATTCTTAGTCCTAAAGTTAGTTATAGATCATTCTGGTTATATCAGATGGACATGCAAAGGCTTTCCATTCTTAGGAAAACAAAACGCAACCTAATACTATGAAACTGTGAGATTTTTACACTAGTATATCATACCTACAGGGCGGCTGTGGCTCAGTTGGTAGAGCGGGTTGTCCACTAATCGTAGGGTTGGTGGTTCGATTCCTGGCCCATGTGATTCCACATGCCGAAGTGTCCTTGGGCAAGACGATGGCAAGTTAGCGCCTTGCATGGCAGCTTTGCTACCATTGGTGTGGTAACCATGACTGGTTTGTGGACATGGTATAACATTTTAAATGATCGCCATACTGTAGGACACATATCCAAAACTATTTTTTGGCATTGTACAACATGAGTCCATAAATAAGGCCCATGCATTATGTTCCTATTGTGAGAAATAATACTGCCTTTGTTTTCTTAAACTCTTTATGAAAAATGATCTCCTGGACCATGTTTAGCAATAATTTTATTTAATTATATGAATCAAATTCTACTCACAATCTTTAAAGAAAATGTGCCACTATAATGAAATTCCCATTATTGTAAAATGGTTTATGTGAGATAAACATACTCGGCTGACACAACAGTTCAGTGAAACCTCTTTAAACTACATTCCCTAAAAGCCTTTAATCAATTAGTGGCCTAAAACAGGTCTTTAGCACATCTTCATTTCTTTTCTCTGTATACATAATCCATTTCTTGCCCGTAATGGATGTTTCCTCAAGCAACATAGTTGCATGTGTTTGAATTTATGAAGCGACTCCATCTCCCAAACTATGCTAAATCATTTTGATTAATTGCTATTTTATTTGCCAGATCAATTAAAAATGCTGGTACCACCCTTTAAAAATATACCGTTAACATGTACACTATGGCCAAAATATATGGACACCTGACCATCAAAAACAATTGTGGTTCTTCCCCAAACTGTTGCCACAAAGTTAGAAACACATAATTGTACATGTATCTGCATGCTGTAGCATTACAGTTTCACATCACGGGAATTAAGAGGTCCAAAGCTGTTCCTGCATGACAATATACCTGTGCACAAATTGAGATATATACGCACATGGTTGGAGTGGAAGAACTTGAGTGGCATGGACAGATCCCTGACCTAAACCCCACTGAAAACCTCCTTCCCCAACCTCATTAATGCGCTTGTGGCTGAATGAGCAAATCCCCACAGCCACAAACCAAAATCTAGTGGAAAACCTTCCCAGAAGAGTGGAGCATGGGCGTAACCATGCATTCTTTGGGGGGGTTGTGTCCCACCCAATGTTGAAGAAATAGCAATCTGTCCCCCAATATACAGTACAAAATATTTTCTATATGTCCCTCTTTAATGAACCCAGCCAACGGATCTGTCTTTTCTTCATCTATTATATTTATTTAAGTCTATTCCTTTTTAATATATTTCCGTTTGTTAAGGAAAATCGGTGTGACCCTCCTCCAATTGTACACTTGGTTGCGCCCATACTCAATACATGTTTGTTGATATATTTTAGCAGCTCAGTCTGTAAGAAATGGAGACAGCAGACAAGTGTAGAAATGTGCAGCAGAACATACAAGCTTTTATTCAGACAGTAAGTAACTAGATACCTAAATATTAAGTAACCTTAACTTAGTATAGAAGGCAACATACCATGGTTTGGTTTGTTCTTAAGAACGTCAATTAATTGTTGATATTTGCACACCCACGTAGTAGGCTAGGCTAACGTCAGTTCCAGTTTTTGACAATTAACGATACATTCATCTGCATATCCTCCCGCTGAGTTCATTGAACCCCCGCCCCATGTCCATACAATGCTTACGCCCTTGGAGTGGAGGTTATATTAACAGCTCAGGGGGACTAGATTTGTCAACATGTGATGGCCAGGTGTCCACAAACTTTTGACCTTAGTGCATGTGTGATCTAATGTTTGTAAGCTGAAGATATAAAGAATAAAACATTGAATTCTTTGTACTTACCTTTGTTGGACTTTTTGGACTTCTTGCCCTCTCCAGATTTTGAACTGAGAGCGACTGCTGGGGCTTTCTGTAATGCACTCAAGCTCTCTGCCTGCAGGGCCTTATAAAAGAAAGGAAATGAACCACTGTACTGTATTCCAGTCCATAACTCCGCACATTTAGTTGTTTTTGGTCTGTATTCAAGCATGTGGGATTTTAAATGAAATCACATCACTGAGAAATGTTTGCATCTCCTTGATTTTTAGATGGGAAAAGGGGCAAATGTACTTTTACTTTATTCCAAGACCTTAAAACAAAACGGCACAATCCCATTGTTTCCATTTTATTTTAAACAATACTGATAACAGGTCATTGATACTGGATATTATCAACGATCTTTATTGACATTCACCCGCTCACTACAAGCTTCTGTCACCAAATGATGTGAAACATTGGACAGGTGATAACACAAGTTATGCAATGCATTCAGGTGTATTAGACCTGGTCTGATGCTCATCCAGTGTTTCAAGACAGTATATTGTCCCTCAATCTGGTATCAGATTGTTGTATCTCTACTGATAATTACACATGGATGTATTCGGCAACAAGACAAACATGAACAGAGGACACAGCTCGTCTTAAAATACGTGCCATGTCCTCTCTGATGTTTTGTAGAGGTTTGCCAACATAAGCCTCAGTTACTGTGAGGATTTCAAGATCAGATCAGCATCAGGATTTGCTGATACAGCATCAGTATTGAAGGAAAGTATCTAAAACGAAGAATGTAGGATCAGCATGTCCCTAGTCTGATAGAAAACAAAGCGTTCTTCAGGTGTTGGTCTCTCTATTTTTTCATGAATCTACACTAAATAGACCAGAATATTGAAGTCGGGGAGAAATTAAAGTTGCGATTGCATAAGTATTCGTCCCATATGCTGCTGTGATGTAGTTATGAGTTACCATCAGTACTTACATATTTAGTGCAATTAAAGTGCTGTCAAGAAATATTTTATTCAAATATTGGGGAACAAAAAAGTAAAAAACGAGAGATTCTGAACTACTGTACATCACTTTACATACATTATTGACTATTTTATAACATACAATAATAAGGAAATATACTGTACATGCAAAATACCACACTACATATTTGGCTGAAACAAATCTTATTTCCTAATTTAGTCCCAAGTGCATGCACTAAACTGTATACACACATTTCACAATACACCATGAGTGAAATGGACATGAAGCTGAGGAACACCTGATCTGTGCTTGTACATTATGTAGCAGCTATGTTCCTATAGGTCCCAAGCAACTTGGTAAACTGCTTAATGCATTTCCAGGCCAAAGAATATAGCAACCTGAGTGTTCGAGACACATAGCAAACATTATTGTCCCTTGTGTCCGCAGTGCTATTTAGAGAGTTACATAGTGATACCGCCCAGCTATATGAATGAACACAACGTTCCTGCTATTAATGAATCAATATATACTAGAGTGAATGTATAGCTGATAGAAATAAAAACAGTTCTTTAGATAATAAAACTTACAGACACAAGTCATGGGGTAGGGGAAAAAATTCTCCTTTTTACATTAAAAATACATATTAAGATGTGATTTAAATAATAATAATAATAATAATAATAATAAATCTCAGTTGAAGCCAGTTATATTCAAATGTAAAGGGCTTAAACAGTTTTTTTCCTCAATAAGATTAGTCCAAGTTTAAGATTGAGTAAATTATGATAAATTTGATTTAGTCATTCATTTAGGCTACTTTGCTACTTATTACCCTGCTGGAAAAAAACAATAGAAACCCTCATAGAAATTGTAATGGTTTTAATGTTTATAATGGGAATTGTATTGGTTTTAATGGAAACTGTAATGGTGCCTTTGGATAAGGCTAATTTGTTGCCTTCTATTGGTGGCATATTATGTCTAGTGGATACCATTAAGGACCAGTAATGGTTTTAACAGTTAGCTGTTGGTTTGTAATGGTATTTGTAGTGGACACCATTAGAATTTCTGTGATAATTTCCATTGGGGTTCTTTCTTTTTTTTCCCAGCAGGGTTCAAATCAAATTATGGTATACTAGCCCATGCACTTATTGGTGCTCACTGTTGTATAGAGTTAAGATTAATTGCAACAACAAAAATAATAAAAAAAAATATTTTTTTTGTTACCTTTAGGGATCCCAGTCGACCAAATCTGAGCAAGGAAGCGGCCATGTTTATTTTCCTGGGGAAAATAAACCTTACTGTTGTATCCTTCTTTACCAGTGTAACTTAAATAACATAAACCTTGTTCAACTTCTTGTTAAATTCACAGATGCAGTGTGTTTGTGTCCTATTAGTGGAAGTCCTGTCAGTACTCCCCATTCCAGAGAACAGGACTCTGTAGAGTAGTAGTGAAATATATTCTGTATTATATATATATATATATATATATATATATATATATATATATATATATATATATATATATAATCTTTTAAAAGGCATGCATTTAACCCCTGTCATAAAGTGAGTAGACTGCATGATCACAACCTGTACTTTCTTCTGTGTATGCTTTGTTATAGAACTGCTCTTGTGAAGTTGAGTCTACAGGAAAAAGTATTTACCTTGCAAAATGAGGAAGGAAAAAAAAACAGATCAAAGCTTCAGCTAGAAATCCCTTTAACAAAAGTCTTTTTAAATGTTTCTGTTAAATTCAGAGTAAAGAATGAAGCTGACAAACTCCCAGTGCCTGGAGTGCACAAACTGAGTTAACTCCTCCCATTTACTCCACCCATCTTCCCTCATTTTACTCGTTCGTTCTCATTCTTTCATTCCTTTTATTATTCATGCAAAACTGATCATGCAATTCATTATTAATTAATTATCAATTATCTACACTGCAAACTGACAATATGCTTTTTATTTATTTATTTTTTTAAATTTTATCTATGTAGGTGTTTATTCTAGGACATTAAATATAACCCCGAGGATGAGGCGCAGGGTTGCCAGTTCTGTATTACAAGAGCATATTTTAAAATATTACTCATTGGTATACATTACAAACGTAGTGATGTTTTAAAACGCATTAAGTATAGATTTGGCACGAAGGACTTAAGCTGGTCTCATATGCTGTAAACTCCCAACAGCCGATCAAAGTCACTCGCGGAATTTTTACGGACCTGGCAATGTTTCGTGTTACGTTTTCTTCAGTGCGTTTTCGACAAAACCACGCCCGCTGCGCTCTGATTGGTCGGTGTTTCATTCGTTTCTTTATTTACTCGGCTGTTCAACAAAAAAACAACAACAACAAAACAAAAGTAGATAAAAACCGTGTGTATTTTTAAAACATGTATCAAAGTAAAATAAGGCCGTATATCCCATTGTAGCTTTTCTCTGCAAAGGTTTCAATGTGTCTTGAATCTTTTCTCCGTTTGACCATTCAGTAGTATTCAGTTCTGTTCTGAAAAAAAAATAAATATTTTTACTAGTCATATTTCTTACTAGTTTTATTTTTTGTGTATATGTCAATGTGAGTTTACATAAAGAAACGTAAATATGAATGGATGCACAGACGCCATATTATATATTAGAGACTATAGCGACCACGGACCAATCACAACGCAAGTCAGGATATTCAGATGGTGACGTATAAATCATGCGACCGGATTTTCCCACGTGAGTAGTAGCTATCATGGCTGCTGTGGTCTGTGCGGGAGAATGGCTGGTGATGAGCAGCTCGCATTATTTAATAGCTGTGAATATCAGAGAGAACAGGTCTGAAGTCTCATGTTTTATTTGAATTTTACACACCGTCCCTGTATGACTCACCCGCGGTCGAGTGGATACACAGTGTAGATGGAGTCTCGGTATGAAGTGGAAAGGAGAGTAAAATCTGCTCGTACAAGTGGGAAGTGTATTGATTTAATCTTCTTACTGGTGATGATTATGACGGATTCATTTCACCCATGGGCAGACATAATAGCAATTCTATGTTGGTTATAGGTCCATTTGTTTTACTCTACTTAGCCATATTGAACTCCACATAGAAACAACTCTTGAACAATGTTTTTTTTTTATTAAGATGTAATTAAGTAATCAGCTGATCGGAGCTGAATCAGATGTTTCAGATCAGGGACCAAAGCTTCAAGCAGAAAACAAGATGTCAACGTTGTGCCTATTTTCTTATAAATTAAATAGAGCTTACTGTATTATTTTGACTATCCTATCTATCTATCTATCTATCTATCTATCTATCTATCTATCTAATATAATGTATATGTATATATGTGTGTATGTATGTATATATGGTGATTTTGTGTTTTTAATCAAGGGAACCGTTCCTTTTTGACTGCACCAAAGCAGAGCAGAAACCAAAGGAGGATGAGACTGACAAAAGGTAACGAACCACGCTTGTGTCTCCAATATATTTGTATTGAGGTGTCAATACTTTTGAACTTTGCTGTAAGACGTAACTGTAACTTTTAACAGCCAATCGTTTAATTTCCCCTGATTTACCTGATTAAATGCACAGCATTAGAACATATCATGAACGGTATCGTGTATTGCCATATCACCTAGCTGTATTTTATATTTCCTTGGAAGTAAATTCTACATCTTTGAAGTGATCCTGATTAGAGAATTGTATAACTAGCAAAGAGAACTTGAGCTGATTTAGCTGAATAGAGTTGATGCTCATGTTTAGTGCTTTGGCCTTTACAGTGATGGTGGCGGTTCTCAGGAGAAAGGAAGTGACCAGATTATCGCTCTCGCCTTGTCAGCAACAGGACATTACGCTGCTCTGACTGATGACAACAAAAGACTGATTCTGTTTCGCACGCAACCATCATGGCAGTGCATCAGCACAAGGTATCTGCAGCAGTTCTGTAACGGAGTCATGTGATCAGAGGATTTGGTTTCAGAGAATACTGATGCTTCTGCTGTTCAGGTGGGTGGTACGCAGGTGTACATCTCTGGTGTTCAGTCAGGCAGAGGATGAGCTGTTTGTGGCAGATAAATCTGGAGATGTATATTCATTCTCTGTTCTGGAGCCACAGAAACCGAGTGAGCTGAAACTGGGTCATCTCTCCATGCTACTGGGAATTGTAAGCGTTTGGGTTTTTTTTAAGGCTTTAAAAAAAATTATAGTGTATTAAAACGGAGACACATTCATGCTATAAAGAGCAGCCTCCCTGCAAATTTTAGTTTAGAATACATCTGGCTTTACAACTTTTCCACGATATTCAAAATTTTTTAGAATAGGAGAATCTTGCGCTTTAACTGTAAAAAGCAGTGATTGTAGTGCATCCAAAATTATCCTGAGGATATCATTTGTGTTATTTGCTTTAATGTCCTACATTCTTTTCTTTTCTTTTCTTCAGACTCTGTCTCCAGATGATAAGTACATCATCACCGCAGACAGAGATGAGAAGATCAGAGTGAGCCTTTGCAGATCCCCATACAACATTCAGGCCTTCTGTCTGGGACACACAGAGTAAGCACTTGTATTTTTTGTTTCTTTTAAATGTGTTTCCAGTTTTGCTTAATTGTAGATATTATACAAGTAGATCAAAAATATAATTCACTCTTATTTTATTATTTTATGTATTTATTTATTTTTAAATCCATGTAATATATGGTATGAAAACTTATTGTTAAAGTGCTGGAGGTAAAAAAGCACCGAAAATACTCTGATGGGTTTTTTGTTTTATGTTGTTTTTTTTGCCCCCCCCCCTTTTATATATCATTTTTGTTTTCTCTTACAGGTTTGTCAGTGCCCTGTGTGTTCCAGCTGGGCATCCTGAATGGCTCCTCTCTGGCTCAGGGGTAGGAATCAATTATTTGTTTAAATAGATGATTGAGAAAATGTCACTGGGACTTAAAGCACTGTCTTTTTTCATGTTTATAAACTGTGCTTTCTGCCCATCATCTGTTTTATTTTTTGCTCATCACTGAAGCTTCTTTTTTTTGTGCTTTTATATTCTTTATTCATTCTCATACACTTTTCAGAGTACAACAAAATATATCAATACAGAATCAATATTTTTTTACCCCAATAATAGCCCCTCCCACCCAGGAATGTTTACATATGATTCATTTATTTATGATTCATGTACATGTAAATAATGTTTCGTATTATTTTCATGAATCCATACAGAAAGAAAAAAATGTAAAGAAATTAAAAAAAAAAATAGAAGGAGGGTGTAAGATGGATAGTATTGACAGTCCACCTCTCCTTAATCTACCTCCAGGGTGGGTACATCCTTGAAGTAGGTAATAAACTGTTGCCATTTTCCCAAAAATGAGTCTCCGCTACCTCTGATGTTGTACTTGATTTTTTCCAGCTTCAAAAAGAACATTAGATATTTAAGCCGGACTGATATAGAGGGGGGTTGTGGAGAGGTCCAAGACAACAATATCTGCGCCGAGCAAGCAACGATGCAAAGGCCACAACACTAGCTTGTGTAAGGTTCAGAGGCTGACACTGAGATGAAACACCAAAGATGGCAATTAGAGGACTGAACTCCAAATTGATTCTAAGAATGTCGGACATAGTCCTAAAAAAGGAGTTCCAAAAGTTCTGTAGTTTGGGACAGAGTGCAAACATATGACTCAGGTTACACGGAGAGAGTTTACATTTCTCACACATGTCAGGAACATTGGGATATATTTTAGATAGTTTACTCCTAGAGAGGTGAGCTCTATGGACCACTTTAAATTGTATGAAACTAAGTCTAGCACAGGAGGTGGTGGTCCGTATATTATCTAACACTCTGCCCCAGTAATCATCCTCAAGCTCCAGACCCAATTCCTCCTCCCAGGCACTAATGGTTTTAATATTGTAAGAATCGTCTTGAGACCAAATCGTTGCATATGTCTGTGAAATACTGCCCCTTTTACGAGGGTTCACCTGTGCTTTCTAAAGAATTAAGCCAAGAACAGTGTAATAATTCAGTTTGTACCCTTGCAGCCTTATAGCCCCAGGGAATCTGGTTCAGTCCTGAGTTTGGGTTACTGTCTGTATTTTCTCTAGGTTATTTCAAAAGCATGTTCTTATGTGGATTGGCTAACATAAATTGCCAGTAGGTGTGAACGAGTGTGTGTGCATGGTGCCCCCTGATGTAATGGGGTCCCCTATACACTGTAAAGTGTATTCCCACCTCACACCCAGTGTTCCCAGTGTAGGCTCTGAAGACACTTCCACTCTGACCAGGATAAAGCGATTGAATTGAAAGAATGAATTAACAATTAGCATTTTTACATGAACAGAACATAAAAGGCTAAAGCAGGGGTCGGCAACTCGCGGCTCTTTCATCCTTCTGATGCGGCTCTGTCACGTCTCGTGACTGCGGAGAATGAGGCAGGACGCAATTGCAGTGCGAACCGTGCTTTATTTACAAACAGTGTCAAACAGTGTAATCCCAAACGTAAATCCAACAGAGGTAATCCAGAGACAGGCGAGGGTCAGGCGATCAGCAAACCACATACACAGGGCTAGGCAAAAGTCCACGTGTTT
>JAFFST010047786.1:48470-61364 GCA_022414735.1 Noturus placidus | reverse complement strand
AAAACAAGGCAAATAGAGAATAATAGCTATGGAATAATGTCAGGTGTCTCGTGTGTGCGCTGATTACAATTCACATTCCCTGAAAGAGGCTTTGGATTGTCTGGGAAGATTTCCAGCATGTCACTCTACAGTCATCAGCTTTCCAACCTCCAGGATCCGGATTCAGATTCAGCGGATTATCCCGACTGAAAAAAGAAAAATGCACAAATACTCATATAGAAAGGAAGGAAAACAATGAATGACATGGTGCTGTGATGCAAAGTTGTCTTAATAATAATAATAATAAATTCCTTAGATTTATATAGAACTCAAAGCACTTTATATTGGATGGAAGGAAATCTCCTCAATGCCCACTAGTGTGTAGCGTCCACGTGGATGATGCGACAGCAGCCATAGTGCACCAGAACTCCCACCACACACCAGCTGAGTGGAGATGAGAGAGTGATGTAGCCAATTCAGAGATGCGGATTATTA
Organism: Noturus placidus; assembly: GCA_022414735.1. Taxonomy (NCBI): domain Eukaryota; kingdom Metazoa; phylum Chordata; class Actinopteri; order Siluriformes; family Ictaluridae; genus Noturus; species Noturus placidus. The sequence goes on along the minus strand of JAFFST010047786.1, from coordinate 60,890 downwards.
GGGGGTCATGATAGAGAAGAGCCCGTTTTGGCCAGACACCGGGGTTATACTTCTATTCTTTATGATAAGTGTCCTGGGATTTTTAATGATTACAGAGAGTCAGGACCTCGGTTTAAAGTCTCATTAGAAAGACACTGATGTTTCTACAGTATAGTGTCCACGTTTCTACAGTATAGTGTCCCTGTCACTATACTGGGGAATTAGGAGCCACATGGTCCACATGGTCCACATGGTCCACATGGTCCACATGGTGAGCGCCGCTGCTGGCCTCACTTCAACTACCACTGCCACTTCCAGCAGCAACCTTACTTTTCCCCAGGAGGTCTCCCATCCAGGCTCAACCTGCTTAGCTTCAGTGGGAAACCAGGCATGGTGATATGCAGGGTGATATGGCCCTGGCTCAGTTAGGATTTGCTTCACATATAAACACATCCCAAAATATTTTGTTTCCTTATACAACAGAATATTTTTTTTTATTAATTAAAACATTACACATTGTACGTTTTGTTGTTTAATGTTTGTGGAACAACTTTTACATCCTTATTCTTCTTGAAATAAGTTTGTCATCTTCGATTCAGATCTGGGGTCGTCCATATATTACGTCATCAAGGAGGGGGGAGGGGGGGTGAAGGGTACGATGATGTCTGATGACGGGGGTGGGGGTGTGTTCACGAACGTGATTACGTCATCAATGTATTTGCATTTTTCCCGTGTTTAGTGTCACCACTGTCATGTTCATCATTTACTTATTTACTTACTGAAATATTTGCAAATTGCCAAAATAACAAACAAACAAACAGAATTGTGGTATTTTAACAAAGTACAAAATATTAGGAGATAATTCTTGACCACACATGGCAGCCCCAGACCCCCTAAAAGTAAAAGTAAAAGTAAAAAAGTAAAAGTGTACATTTAAGATGATGATGTCATCGGGGGGGGGGGTTAAAGGGCCTGATGACGTTAGATGACATGGGGGGAGGGGGGGTTAAAAATGGCTGAAAATTTGACGACGTAGTATATGGACCCCCCCCCTCTGGAGACCAAGAAGCTTCCTGCTTTCAAAACATTTTTCATACTTTGGTTTGATTTTTTTTTTCTCTTGTTGATTCTGCCTAATTTGACATACTTTAGAAAGGTCAGTGTAAATGTTTGTGACCATTTTCTCCAGATGAATCTGTGGTTATTTTTGTATTTTTTTTAGCACCTTGAACTTTTCTTTCTATTTATATGTAAAAATTGTAAAATAGACTGATATTTCCCTCCGCCTCCATTCAGAAACCAGGGAGGATGCAAACTTTTGCACTTGGCTGTAAATACAGCTGCTTGTCTAAAGCCATGACATGAACTGTTAGAAATATTCATCAATGAGGTTCCAATATGGATTTACTGAGCTTGGTATGTCATTGGTTGTGTTTAAGGGCTGTAAAGTTTAACACTGCTGCTTTACACTCACCTCATTTCTTTTTCCCTCCCATGGTGAGGTTCTCACTCTTCTTTTTCTGGACCTGTAAGGAAAGAATGAAGATGAGCGACTGATATCAAAAGATTTATTAAGCAAAGTAGAGCATTTCTGAAGGTCAGACCTCATTCATGGCATCGTCAATCTGTTTAAGTTCTTCATATCTGTCTCGTGATTCTCTGAGTGGCTGAACCATCACCTCCTCGATCTGAGGAAACAGCTGGAACACACACATGAAAAGAGCATCATTATGCGCTGAGATCGATCAGATAAAGCGATGGTTGTGTTTAATAAGAGTAATCGGTACAAGACCTCATCATAAACATCACCCTGGTCATCTTCTCACCTTCATCACTGTCTCGAACATGGGAATGAGGACAAACTTAATGAAGCCGATCTGAGCCGTGGGCTTAGTGACCTTTTCTCTGTCCATGAAGGGAGCGACAGGTAAGCCTTCCACCTTCTCCCTGTCACTCTGCATTAGGTTTTTTTTTAGAGAGACAAGAATGTCTTCAGTTATCTCCACCAAACAAGATTTTTGAATAATCTGAATAATAAGAATAATGCCCACTAAGAAAATTAGAAAGTGACTAGAAAATCAAACACTACAGCGTCTTAATGAATAGATGATGAATATATTTTTTTACAGTTCCATCACCTGCATGAAGTACTCCTCAAGCAAACAGTCCACCCACGGCTCGGCCACCTCCATCGGCCGAACCTCGTTGGAGATGTCACAGCACTTAATCAGCACCATCTTCAACTAACAGGCACAGAAACTACTGACAGTCATTATCCAACTGGGATTGTACATGTTTATTCATTCATTCATTCATTCATTCATCTTCAGGAAGCACTTCATCCTGCTCAGGATGGCAGTAGAGCTGAAGTCTGTCCCACGAACACTGGACCTGAGCTGGGAATACACCCTGGACCGAACACCAGTCAATCACAAGACACTATGCACACCCATAAACATCTGTGCTATTATTACATGCTGTAAAGAGTAGTACAAATTCACTGCTCACACAGGTGACATGCTCCTCATTGGTGAAGTCAAAGGTCTCCACCTTCTGTTTGAAGGAGTCGAGGATCTCGCCATGCCGAGCCATGTCTGTAGCTAGTATCAGAGTGATGGTGCCCTGTTAAAGAACGTAGAACGTACAAAATGATAGCGTGACCAAAGGGTTGTCCTGTTATGACATCAGAAAGCCACAAAGCAACAAGTAAACATTCATTTATTACATAAAGCTGAGTGCAAAGTGTTCCATATCATTAGGACAAGACATTTTTGTGTCAGGGTTGTTACAGATGTTCCTTCATTATCACATGTAAAAAAAAAAATGTAATAAAATGGTGGAACAGTGTATGTCAACATGGTCGTAATGAAAAAGTCAAAATGATAGATCGGTGGCTAAACTCGTCAGACAATTTGTTCATATTTTTGGTTTTCAATCTTTTTGTATGCTTCTTCTTTAATGCAATAATACACAATTAAATGGACTTTTGAATGACAACATATTAGGTCCAAGTTCGTGTTATTCATAGCCGGCTTATTTTGGAGTTATTGAGACTTGCATTAAATCCAATCAATTCAAGTGACCAGTCAAAACAGGCTAATAACTACCAGAACTTAATAATAATGCAGGGTTGTGATGCTGTTACCAGAGTAAATTCCTCTGACCAATCATATGTTGTGTGTTGTTTATTGTCTCAGATTCGATTCTTACTTGTTTTTAGTTCTCATATTTGCCATACAAAAAAAAATTACCTAAAGAAATTGTGTTTTTTTTTTTCTGGGTTTAATTACTCTATTGAAATAGATTGTAAACAAAGATGCCCAGTTCTATGTATAAATTAAACAGCATGGTGTACATTGTTCTAGCTTTTCTTATTGGACTTGAAAAACTGGACAGGCAACAACATATCCATAACAGACAACCCATAACAGAAGCAACGTGTCACTTGTTAGCGTAAGTACAGGGTTAAAAAGTGATTGTTTTTGGATGGATTGAAGTTTTCAAATCCTCCAGTAATCCTTCTCTGACACCATCGACCAGGGACAAAACACCATCACCACCTGTAGTGCCTATTTCTATTAACAGTAATCAGGCTATGACTGATCCAAAGTGCTACTCACATGAAGTCATTTGATAATATTTAAATTAACCTCTTACTACACACTCAAACACACCTGACGGATCTGTTTAAAGGCTTCAACATCAAAGTTGGAGAAGATGTTACAGTCTGGCTGAGAGAAGATCTGAAAGGCTACAGCACAGTGGTGGTTCTCCAGAGGAGAAATATCATTATACCTCACTGCTAGCTCTGTCCGTGCATTTATCTGATACCTGAGAGAGAGAGAAAGAGAGAGAGAGAGAGAGAGAGAGAGAGAGCATGAAAGAGAGAGAGGGAGTATGAGAGAGAGAGAGAGATAGAGAGTATGAGAGAGAGAGAGAGTATGAGAGAGAGAGACAGAGTATGAGAGAGAGAGAGAGAGAGTATGAGAGAGAGAGACAGAGTATGAGAGAGAGAGAAAGTATGAGAGAGAAAGACAGTGTATGATAGAGAGAGACAGAGTATGAGAGAGAGAGAGAGAGGGAAACAGAGTATGAGAGAGAGAAAGACAGTGTATGAGAGAGAGAGACAGAGTATGAGAGAGAGAAAGACAGAGTATGAGAGAGAGAGACAGAGTATGAGAGAAAGACAGAGTATGAGAGAGAGAGAGACAAAGTATGAGAGAAAGACAGAGTATGAGAGAGAGAGAGTATGAGAGAGAGAAAGACAAGAGTATGAGAGAGAAACAGAGAGAGAGAGAGAGAGAGAGAGAGAGAGAGAGAGAGAGAGAGAGAGAGAGAGAATGAGAGATAATTAGATACAGAAAGAAATTGTCTATATATTACTCATTAATTCATCTTTGGTAACTGATTTATCCTTGTCAGGGTTGCAGTGACTATATTATAAGTAAATAATATAGAATAATAATATTTACATTAATTCATCCATGTGTTAATTGGTATTATCTTACGTGTTGTTGTATCCAGGATGATCTAGATCATGGCACACAGCTGCAGTCATGAGGATCAGAATATCCACCTGTGTAAACTTTTCCTGCGAAACACACATGGGTTGCTGTGGTTTCCTAATATTATGGTCACTGTTTCATCCCTATGTCCTACAACTGAAAATTACAAACCTGAAGAAAATATACTGGAGGTGCAGTATGATTCCTATAGTTATTTATTTATTTATTGTCATATCTCATTTAAGTTGCATATACTACAATAGGCCAGAACAAAAGTAACATCACATCACAAATAAACAAGGCATCGGACCCTCAGACAACTCTGCCAGAATTTTATTATTGTTATTATTGTTGACTGAGTAAGTCTTTAAGTCTTGAACACTGTAATTTTTGGGGTGGGGGGGTGGGGGGTGCTGGGAATAAACTTCACTGTAGTTCCTTTTACGTTAATTGTACATGCAATATTAAATAGTAGTAATAAAAATAGTAGTATTTTTATAAAAGTAAAAACAACTAGTAAGAGTATAACAACCAGATACAGTAAGATGCCAGCAAAAAAATTCAAATAAATAAAATGGGCCACGCCCAAAATGGCAAAATATTAAGCTTCTAATGGTTTTAACAACAAATCATTGGTCAGGAAATTAGCAAGAATGAAAAAAATAGATAAATTAATTTAGTGTGGGAGCTTTTCCCTTTGATTTCTTTAAATGTTTAAGCCTACCGGGTAAACATGCAGACAGCTTTTTATTTTTATTTTCCATCCATCTGTCCATTTTCTATACCGCTTATCCTTCAGGGTCACAGGGAACCCGAAGCCTTCCCGGGGTACATGGGGTACAAGTCAGGGTACACCCTGGACGGAGTGCCAATCCATCACAGAGCACAGTCACATACATATTCACACAACCATTCATACACTAAGGACACTTTGGACACGCCAATCAGACTACCATGCATGTGGTTGGACTAGGGAGGAAACCGGAGTACCCGGAGGAAAGCACGTGGAGACCATGAAAATTCCGCGCACATGGGAATCGAACCCCCAACCCTGGAGGTGTGAGGCTAACCACTAACCACTGTGTGCACTTATTTTTATTTTATTATTTATTTTATTTTATTTTATTTTAGACACCCAGGCCTGTATTAGCTTGAATTTTACATGGGCGGCTGTAGCTCAGTGGGTAGAGCGGGTTGTCCACTAATCCACTAATCGTAGGGTTGGTGGTTCGAATCCCGGCCCGGGTGATCCCATGCCGAAGTGTCCTTGGGCAAGACACTGAACCCTAAGTTGCCCCCGATGGCAAGCTAGCACCTTGCATGCAGCTCTGCTACCTTTGGTGTGTGAGTGTGTCTCATTTGTAAGTTGCTTTGGATAAAAGCGTCTGCTAAATGTAAATGTACATCAAGCATTTTAATCATTATCATGATTTTACCTTTGCGTACAAGAAGACTAGACAATTGAATTTCCCTGTTTGTAGCTTTTCCCCCACACACAGTTCACGTCTGCAAAAGTCAACAATGGTGTAAACAAAGGAGCGCATTTGTTTCCATCCATCCATCCATCCATTTTCTATACCGCTTATCCTACTGGGTTGCAGGGTGCATGTGTTTAATTCTGGCTAATGTTATGACCAACAGTTTGTTGTTAAGACCATTAAAAATGTAATAATTTTGCCATTTTGGACTTGGCTCATTTTTTTTTCCCATGAGTGTAGTTCAATTTCATATTCTGTAAGTGAACAATTATTTATCTATGGAAATACAAAATGCAAATATGTGTGTGAGAGAGGGGCAATTTGAATATTCCCCAGTTCTTGTGAACAGGAGGAAGCAATTTTCTGTCCAGTGGCTGCACTCATTATAGACTGGATAATTAAGAAGAAACCCTCTAAATAGATTTCCATGGCAACTGAAGTGCAAAGAGGAAAATGAGAGGCTAAAGAACATCTCTAAATCTGTTTATCACCTTTTCATACGTCCTCTCTGCACTGCACTCTTCCCTTCCCTTCCCTTCCGGTTTTACATTTACATTTATTCATTTAGCAGCTTTTATCCAAAGCGACTTACTAATGAGACACACTCACACACCAATGGTAGCAGAGCTGCATGCAAGGTGCTAGCTTGCCATCGGGGGCAACTTAGGGTTCAGTGTCTTGCCCAAGGACACTTCGGCATGGGATCACCCGGGCCGGGATTCGAACCAAAAACCTTACGATTAGTGGATTAGTGGACAACCCGCTCTACCGACTGAGCCACAGCCGACCCACGGCTTTGAATATAGTATTTATCCTTTGTAGGTATTTTAGATTCGTTTACTCCCTGATATTGCTCGATATGAACATCAATCTAAAACAGTTTTTACAGTCGAGGGTAAAAGTTTGCACCCCCATGGTTTTGTAAATGGATGAACTGAAAATTTAATTGTTCTAAATAAATAAATAAACATTTGCCGATCTGAACGGACGAAGTCCCGTGCATGACATCTGGAGTTAAAGCTTAAATGTCTACTATGTAATCATTTTTTTACTTGTACTAATAAAGGAAAATCTGTGAAACCAAATACATTAAATGTCTTGCTGCTATGAATTCGATTCAGTCATCTTAAATTTGTCAAAACTTTGTAACTCTGGGACGCAAACTTTTTGTGAGTGTATGTAGGATAAGAGGATGCAGGCTATGCGAAATGTTTTACCTGCAGGTTGCAGAGGTAGATCATGCTGTACATCATCTGGGTGACACAGAAACAGTGGCGGAAGTTGTGGAAAGGGTTGTTCCTGTAGTTGTCATGAATACAGAGCTACAAAACCAAAAAGAGAAGAAAAAAAACTAAATTGTAAGAGGAATCAGAAAAATTGTCATGTTTGAGCACGTACATACCGACATGACACACTGATATGTGTGGACAGATTCAACCTAGTCAACACTGAAGTTATACTATTAATTAAATTTGCATTTGACCCTTAAGCTCAGTAGTAGCCAAACAACGAGGCACATAACTAGCTGTAGCACTTCCTTCATTGCTACACACCATCTGTACTCTATTATATGTACCATGTACAGGTCCATCCATCCATCCATCTTCAACTGCTTACTCCTTTTCAGGGTCACGGGGGAACCTGGAGCCTATCTGAGGGAGCATCGGGCACAAGGCGGGGTACACCCTGGACAGGGTGCCAGTCCATCGCAGGGCACAATCACATACACATTCACACACTTTAGACACGCCAATCAGCCTAACATGCATGTCTTTGGACTGGGGGAGGAAACCGGAGTACCCGGAGGAAACCCCGACACACGGGGTGAACATGCAAACTCCGCACACACATGGCCCTGACGGGACTCGAACCCCGGAACTGTGAGGCGGACGTGCTAACCACTAAGCCACCGTGCGCCATGTACTGGTACAATGTAAAAATTACTGTATCATTGCAAAATGCTAATATCACACTGTATTATACTGCACAGGTATATAATCCTGCACAGGTCTCTCATATGTACTGTACATACTGTAAATAATATTCATTTATACATCTATATAATTATACTTCTTCCTTAGCATATATTGATTCATTCCTTCATTGTGGTCAGGAATCCGGCATCTATCCTGGGAAAGTGGCAATACATCCACTTTATTAGGAACACCTCTACACCTGATCATTCGTGCAATTAACTAAATCGGCCGATCATTTGGCATCAGCAAAATGCTGAAAATCATGCAGATACAGGTCAAGACCTTGAGGCCTAGAGAGGTCAGAGGAGAATTGCCTGACTGGTTTGAGCGAACATGAAGGGTACAGTAACTCAAATAAGCCCTCTTTACAAGCGTGGTGAGCAGAAAAGTATCTCAGAACACACAACATGTCAAATCTTGAGGTAGATGCGCTACAATAACAAAAGACCACATCGGGATCCACTCCTGTTAGACAAGAACAAGAATCTGAGGTACAGTTGGCACAGGCTCACTCAAACTGGGCAGTTTGATGATGTTTTTCAAATCTTTAACCTTCCAGTTTTAGTGAGCATGCATGAAAGAGCAGATGTACAGTCCTAATATATTTTATGTTTTCAATGAGCGGCTTTTGACCCTCAAGATAGAGAGAGCTGACATCAGAGAACTGCCAGTGACCTTGTCCGTGAACAAACCGAAGACAGTAAAAGTGTTGTGAAGGTCTTTTGGACTTGAATTTGCTAAAACAACTGTGTAATTTTAATATGTTACATAGAGCAGAGTTTTTTTAGCATATATTATTTATCCTTTTGGGTACTTTAGGTTAGTTTATTTCCTTATCTATTTCTTGTTCTTCTCTGCATATCTATAAATAGTCCAGTATTCTATTAGTACGTTTCAATTCCTGTATGTGTAACATATGTACCATATGTGTAACAATGTATGTACGCAATCAAATGTTCCAGTATACATAAATATACATACACAATGTAAATAATTTCTGCAACAGAATGTTTGGTGTTAAGTTATGGCTCTATGTGTTGGCTTGTACCATGTACACTTGTACTTAATGTATGTGAATAAAGTTAAACCAAATTGATCAAATTCAGACTTTTAAGAATTTCATAAAGATTATTTTATAGCATTTTATCACTGTTGCATAGCAATCCAGGAGCTTTCTTTACCAGCCATCTCTTCAGCGTAATAGGGTTGATGTTGAAGTCTGTGACCAAACCCAGATCATGATACATGTGCTCAAGACAACTGAGCATCTGGAAAACACATACAGCATCGGATTAGCAGTCCATCTCATCTATAGAAGCACCAATGTACAGTTTATAGGCAATATGTTTGGTTACCTAGTCTTAGGTCATAAAATCTTTCCCATGGCTTAAAGCTTTAATACGAGACATGACTAATTAAACATCCAATGGTCTCCTCCTTTGGTGGATCTTTTTATTATACAGTGGTGTGAAAAAGTGTTTGCCCCCTTCCTCATTTCCTGGATTTTTTTTCACCTTTAATAATAAACACCTTCATTTACAAATTGCATTTTGTGTTTACTTGTGTTGTCCTTGACTATTGTTTAAATTGGTTTGATGTTCCGAAACACTTAAGTGTGACAAACATGCAAAGGAACAGGAAATGAGGAAGGGGGCAAACACTTTTTCACACCACTGTATAGTGTGACTTGATGTTAAATGTGTTGCCCCTTTTCAACCACAGAATATTACTGACATAGAACAGTGCTGCTGAATTCAACAATACTGTTGAATTTCACAAAGAAATACATACCATTGTAGTGTAATATATATATATATATATATATATATATATATATATATATATATATATACTTTATATATAATGTTTTTTAGTGGCTTTTGACCCTCAAGACAAAGAGCTGACATCGGAGAGCTGCCAGTGACCTTGTCCGTGGACAGATAGTAAAAGATTTGCGAAGTTCTTTTGGTTTTGTTTTCTTGAAAGGACTTGAATTTGTCAAGATAAGTGTTAAAAAAATCAAAAGCATCGCTCCCATGTCTACATTCCTATCACCTGGTTCCTAACTACCCTGGTTCTATACAGATAAAACACTTTGGGATGCCCCATTATGTTTTAATTCTTAGAGAAATATGGAATAAGATGAAATATGATTCAATTCCATTTGATTTGTATAGCTTTTTTTACAATGGAAGTTGTCACAAAGCAGCTTTACAGAAATATATACATCCATCCATCCATCCAACTTCAACCGCTTACTCCTTTTCAGGGTCATGGGGGAACCTGGAGCCTATCCCAGGGAGCATCGGGCACAAGGTGGGGTACACCCTGGACAGGGTGCCAGTCCATCGCAGGGCACAATCACATACACATTCATACACTACGGACACTTTAGACACGCCAATCAGGAAATATATACATTCCAGATATAAATTTTACATTTATAAATTTATCCTTCATGGTCAAGCAAGAGGCGATTGTGGTAAGGAAAAACTCCCTGAGATGCTATGTGGAAGAAATCTTGAAAGGAGCCAGACTCAAAAGGGAACCCAACTTCAACTGGGTGACACTCGATTATAAATAATTTATCTTCAATGACTGTATACTGTATACAGTAGTCAAAAAGTGCAATTGTGTAACCAGGAAATTGTGAGCTTATGACCAACTTGTGAATATAAGCCTCCGAGTTATTGCTGAATTCATTATAGTTTTAACATGAAGTCTTTAAGTTGTTTATGGTCCCATCCTCAGCAGCAAGTGGTTTTGATGATGATATCCTCACATTTAAAATAAAACGTGGATTCAAGTAGAATTTTTACATATTCTTTCATAAGGAGTTTCCAAATATATCCTGCCTTCTATATAGCACTTCTTAATTTGGGTATTGAATAAATTTATTTTAAGTGAAATGATTCTCTTAAAATATTATGAATTTAATGATTGTTTACATATTAGAGAACAATAAAATGTTTTATGGCCTCCCTGGCCTCACCTCATTAGGTTCCCACTGCCACACATCGAAGATCGGCTGTCTCAAAGCGTCTATCGTCTCTTTGGACAGATGATACTACACGTAGACCAATGTACAATCCAGACAAACATGGACACACATACAGACCCACACATACAAACACACCGGAAGAAAACAAAGGCCAACAGGAGACAAGAGAGGAGAAAGACAGGCAGCAGAGCATTAGTGAATCTTACCTCATTGGATTCCCACAGCCAGACATCGAAGGTGGGTTTTCTGAGGGCATCTATGGTCTGCTGCGAGAGCATGTACTGCAGGCAGACAGAGCTCCCAGTTAACCCTCTGCTCCTAACGCCTGGCTGGGGCCACCACTGATACCTGATACACTGAACCTGATACACACCTGCTGTCCCGATTACTACTGTGTTCATGTCATGTCAGAATTACAACAATTTGGAAAGCTCCAAATTATAGTGTTTGATGTTAGGTTACAACACTACTAGAAGAGTTTCCTGAGATAAAGTATTTAGCAGTATAATGTCAGGAATTAGGGACGGCCCAGCGGTCCAACAGGAGTTTCACTGTATCTGCGTGCGTTTTCTTTCCTTCTACACCACAGAAGCATACCGATAGACAGACTGGCTACTCTAAATTGATTGTAGGTGTGATTAAGTGTGTGAATAATGCCCAGATGTGGACTGGTATCCCAGCCAGTGTGTATTCCACCACGAGCTCAGTGTTCCCGGGATTCACCATGACCCTAATATAGGATAAATCTAAACCAGCGCTTACTGAAGATTACAGATTAATAAATGTAAGGATGTGTTTGTTAACTGTTAATGCCTATCATTTACTAGAATCTGAAAGAAATGAAGGTGTTGTGTGTATTTCCATAGAAACAATTCATTTCCGAGTCTGAGAATATGAACAACTCGGAAACATCTCATAATTACCGTAACTCGGACATGGCACAAACACACTATAAATATATACATGAAGGCAGAGAGACATCTGACTCTAATCTCACCTTGAAATTAACTGCAAATCCTAGAGGGTCACATACTTTTCCACTCATAGATATGTAATACTAAATCATTTTCCTCAATGCATAAATAACCAAGTATAGTATTTTTGATCTCATTTGTTTAATCAGGATCTTTTTGTCTATTTTTAGGACTTGTGTGAAAGTCTGATGATGTTTTAGGTCATAATGTAGAAAATTCTAAAAAGGTTCACAAACTTTCAAGCACCACTGTAGGTCAAATAACACAGAAACAACTACAAATCCATTATTATTTAAGAACATAAATTCACTACTAGGATAGCACATATACAGTGCCTTGCAAAAGTATTCGACCCCCTTGAACTGTTCGACCTTTTGCCACATTTCAGGCCTCAAACATAAAGATATAAAACTGTAATTTTTTGTGAAGAATCAACAACAGGTGGGACACAATCATGAAGTGGAACCAAATTTATTGGATATTTCAAACTTTTTCAACAAATAAAAA
>JAFFST010047785.1:11434-24519 GCA_022414735.1 Noturus placidus | reverse complement strand
TTTGATGTTCCGAAACACTTAAGTGTGACAAACATGCAAAGGAACAGGAAATGAGGAAGGGGGGAAACACTTTTTCACACCACTGTATAATGTCCTTAACTTTTAAAGACTTGTAACAAATAATATAACAGTGTAAAACGTAAAGCTAAGGAAAGAACACTAATAAAATGAAATAAACAGAAACTCTAACCCAGTCAGAGCATCAGAACAGAGAACCACATTACTACAGAAGTAGATTTAAGAGGAGTAAGTCCACAAAATCTAGGTGGAGTAATGCAATGACAATATCTTAAATCTGAATACTGTAGAGCTGGAAGGCAGAGTGCAAAAAATAAAAATAAAAGAAGAGCGAAAAAGACGCAGCTGTGTAGGTGATGCAATTCACCCCGATTTCAAGAGTTAAACATAGTCTCCTGCTTCCTTCGCTGAAATAAAGTCCTTCTGAACAATGTTATATGTAATGCAAAGCCGAGCTCATATGAGGTTCATAGCCCAAAGAAGAGAAAGTGACATCATCCATCTGTGTAAATGCATCAACACACTCACACTACAGTCAAGAACAAATGTGAATAAACATGGAACACACATATACAGAAGGAAAACCGAACATTAAGAATAGTATTAATTTTAAAAACGGAGCTCCAGGAGATTCTCAGGGATGCGCTGTCTACTATCCAGCTTGACCTGCAGGCTGTGAAAACACAGCAGGCTAGTGATAAAGTTGTTACCAAGGCTACCATATCAGCACTGAAAGGTACTGTTGTGGAAATGGAGCACGTGCTGTCCGGTTATACCTATGACATAGCACACATGAAGACTACTATTGAGTCTCTCCCTGCGACGGTGACTCAATTAGAGAATAAATGTGAGGATTTGGAGACAAGGTCACGGCACAATAACGTTATGATGGAGGAGTTCCAGAAGGTTCTGACACATGTACAACTGTCACTGTAGCGGCATTGTTAAAAGAGGCATTTGGTCTGGAGAAGGAGCCGGTTTTGGACCGGTCCCACCGGACCCTTCAGCTGAAGCACAAGCCTGGTGAACGACCACGAGCAATTGTGTGCAGATTCCACTATCACAATGACTGTGTTGATATTTTACGCCATGCAAGAGAGCTCCAGTGGATTAAAGTGAGGTATTTGACCATCTCCATTTTCCCTGACTACACAGCCAAGATAGCAAGATAGATTTAATGAGGTTTGGCGTCAACTTTGTGATATTGAGTGCACTCGGTATGGAATACTTCATCCAGCTCGGCTTCGCATTACATATAACGTTGTCCAGAAGGACTTTATTTCAGCGGAGGAAGCAGGAGAATATGTTAAAGTCTTGATATCATGGTGAATTGCATCACCTGCACAGTGGCGTGTTTTTCACTCTTCTTTTATTAGAATTTTTTTTTTTTTTTTTTTTTGCACTCGGCCTTTCAGTTCTACAACATTCGGATTTTTACTGAAGATATTTTGTAGTTGTGTTACTTCGCCTAGATTTTGTTGACTCATTCCTCTTAAATCTATGTCTGTTTTAATGTGCCTCTCTGTTTGGATGCTCTGACTGGGTCAGAGTTATTGTTTATTTAATTTTATTAATGTCTTTTCCTCAGTTTTATATGCTACATTGTTAAGTTATTTGTTATAATTCTTTAAAAGTTAAGGACATTATATCTGTTACTGTGCGCAGACTGATGATCAGATTTGAAGTCAGTAGGGGCTTTTTCTCTTACTGGAAATATTTAGTTTTGGTAAGGGTTGGTTAGTTCAGCGTTATCTCCGAGTGGTTGTCTCACTGTTCTGTATTTCACATTGTGGACAACTTTTGGTTATTGAGAGATACACTGCCTTCTCCTTTGGGTTATGGAGACTTTGGGTGTTTGTGTATTTGGGGAATTGTTGGGTGGGAGGGAATCACTTCGGCTCTAATTGGATATTTATATCCCTATGGTTTACTTAATTTAGATAGTTAGTAGTGATATTGATCCTAGCACGGCTAGGACAGGCACGCCCTTTAAGATTTATTAGTTGGAACGTCAGCTGTATGGGTAATCCTGTTAAGAGGTCTAACGTTTTTACATATTTGAAACGTTTAAACTCCGATTTAGTATTTTTACAGGAGACTCACCGTTGTATTAAAGATCATCGTAGGTTATACTGCCTTTGAGTCTTATGCCTATTGTTGGGTTTTACATTTATACAACCAGCAATAGTTAGTGTAGCCATCACATGCTGGGGTGATAGGTGGGGTGGGAGGGGTATGAAAATGAATTATGTGTAAATGAACCACATGTAAAAGAATCACATATAAATGAATCATGTGTAAATTTTGCTTGGGGGAGTATAATGTGCTTTTACTGTTGTAAAATTTGATTCTGTATGGATTCATGAAAAATGAATCATATGTAATTGAATCGCATCTACATGAATCATAAGTACATTATTCATATGTAAACTTTCCTAGGTGTGGTGGGAGGGGCTGTTATCGGGGTAGAAAATGTTGATTCTGTATTGATATATTTTGTTTTGGTCTGAAAAGTGTATGAGAATTAAAAATGTTATAAAAAAAAAAGAATAGCAATAAGAGTATTAAAATTGTATAAGGATAATATGAATATCATGAAGTATGGAATCGGTATAACCATATTTAAAACCGAAATGTAGAGCAAGTAAATAAAAAAAAAAAACAGATGCTGAAAGAACTAGGTCAAAGTGCACTCAGGTGATTCAGGCGTCAGAATGTTATGAAGTTGAGTTTGTTTACTTTGCTATGGAAAATCAAACCAGCTAGATCTAAAACTATGTTATTGCGATAAGGGGCTTTTTGTGTTCTATGGGAAATTCCTGAAAAGGGGAAGTATACATAGAAGAGCTTTAGCTCGAATTTTTTTTGATCATGACTGAGAGCTCTCATTCGTGTGGAATCCGGAGGGTTGAACGGAATGAATAAAATGGACCCTTGCTTTTTTCCTCACCTACTGGCCTGTTGTTTTATTTGTTCTTCTGTCTGCAATTGAATATGTGAGTATTTCTTCCTAGAATGATTTCTAAGTGTCTTTGGGTAAATTTGGGTAATAGGATAAATTTTAGACACAACAAATGGTGAGCCAGCCCGGAGTGGTTTTAAGACCCATTTGTCTCTGTAATCTCTGTTTGGGACTTCTCTTTAAGGCGGAAGATAGGCCATTTAGGAAAATAAGGTTCGCAGACACCCGTTATTTCAAAGCTCTGTATTAGTGATCTGTCGCATTATGGTGAAGCCCCAAGCTCGGAAGACAGACTAAGTATGGTCTCCAAAAAGAACCTTGAGAGTGGGTGAGGAAAGAATGTAAGAGAAATGTAAACTAATTTTGTAACTGTATATAGAGTTATGTATTTAAGGTGCATGTGTTAAGTAAGGAAAAAATCTTCAATATCGCTGGCTAAGTGAAGTGTAATGAGCCAGGGCCGTGAATAGAGGCAGGTGGAAATGAGGCCTAAGAGAAACGAAAAACCCAGATACCGGCTATGAGAGGTGGCGGCTGCATTTGGTGAGTGTGGAATCTCTAATACTGCTGGATTAATTAATTAATTCCTGGGCTGTGATAGAAAAGGGGTTGTGTAAGAAATCCTGGGGGCCCCAGGTAAGGGTCACGTTAAGAGTGGCTTACCCGGTATATGAATGTGAAATAACAATTGTGTGTGTAATAATTTAAATATGGGAACTCTTCTTAGAGAGAAAAAGAGTGAAGGGTGAGTAAAAGAGCTGCAATGTCTGTGTGTGTGTGTGTGTGTGTGTGTGTGTGTGTGTGTGTGTTATCACAGAAAAGAATAGGCTGACCTGTGTGGAAAAAAAAAAAACAATGTGTGTGCGTGAGAAATATTCTTGCATTTTTATTGAATATGTTTGAACAGGGGTGAGTTTGTATTATAATAATTATTTTGATATCAATATCTGCTGTGTGAGTGTTTTAAAAATAAGGGACCAGTCAAGAACAGTGTAAATGTATAAATACTTTAGACACCTGCCAGGTTGCCCGTCGTATATGATTATGGAGCTGGATTTAGTTTTTCTGTTGTCAATCCCATATTTAGTGTTTCGTGTGCTCGTACAGTTAAAATACTATTAATAGAAAGTTGCACTTTGAAAACTCTTTTCAAAAGGTGTACATTTTTAAGCTCTGAAAGCCATTGTTGTTGTGTAAAGACACTTCAGAACTTCTGTTGAGTGGGTAAGACACTCAAAAAATGGAGGAGAGAGTCCATTTTGACCGTTCATTTATATCCTATAAACTAAGTTGTAATAATATCATAAGGAATATTTTAACACACAGCCAAAATGTGTTGGTGGGGTGTCATTTGGGAATGAGTCGGTTTGAAGGAGTCCCGTTTTAGTTATTTTTACAGAATAAGGTTTATCTTTTAGTCATATTCTACGGATTTGTCAGTTGGCACTTTGAGCAGAATTAGCAGCCTGTGGATAGTTCTATTGAGAGAAAAAAGTAGTCGAAGCAGAGTGTTTGTCATTCCGTACCTTGTCTATAAATGCTACTGAGATGAGATATTGTTGGGTATTATTTTTGTAGTATTAGTAAGATTTAAAGATTTAAGATTTATCTAGTCATAATTATGGTAAATAAGTACATAATGTTTAAATTCCTTTTCAATAATGTGAAAATACTAGTTGGAACAATTATTTGGTTATTATACAGGGTATTAATTAGGTTTTAATTGAAAAATGCATTGAAGGTGAATTTTCTAATGCCGTGTAGTGTGTTGAAAATTAATTTAAAGTTGTCATAACTCAGAATGATTAAGGTTTCGCAAAACTGTCTGTGTATTTCACCTAAAAAAGTGTTCTAAATCATTCTTTTAAGTTTAATTTGAATTCCGTGTGTTCGAATTCCGTGATAACGTTTCAGTAAAACACAGAGTGCAAAGTCAGCACAGATACAGAGCTTTTAAAAATACGAGAAATTTTTTCATCAAAATTCACAAAGCCAAGGTGTCTTATTATATAGATAAATTTTTAAACATATTTTTGTAAAATATACAATTATTAACTTACTACCGAATATGAAAATGTGAAGAGTGGATCAGATCCAGGGGCTGCAATCTCTGCCTTGCTCTCTGTAGCCGAGTCACTGCGACATGTCAAAACATTCCCCCTGTTTTCAGAGAGTGCGGACAACTGCATTGGATCTGTAGTCCAGCGGTGCGCTTTGTGTACCATTCATTTAATGGTTTAAATGGATAATAATGTTTCATGTTTTATATTATTTAAGGTTTAATGCTAAACATAATTTAAAAATTGTACACTTAAAAGATTTGGTGTAATCAGCGTAAACTGAACAATTTAAGTGATATAAGTGCACACATATTAATCATAGGTTTAAATATTATTAAAGTTGGCTAGGTTATAATCTGATGCTTATTTCTATTAACTTTGCCTATTTCCAGTGATGAATAAATAATAAGATTTAATGGTAATGTTGGTCTGCACTGATGTTAAAACTTTCTGTAGCTTATTTTTCTTATTGCAACAGTGTAGTTTTACAAACTATCCGACTAAGGCCCTTCTCCCCAATCACTCAGTTTGGCAGGGCGTCCAGCTCTAGGAAGAGTCCTGTTCATTCCAAGCTTCTTCCAATTATGGATGATGGAAGCCACGTGCTCATTGGGACCTTCAATGCTGCAGAAATGTTTCTGTACCCTTCCCCAGATCTGTGCCTCGATACAATCCTGTTTTGGAGGTCTACAGACAATTCCTTGGACTTCATGGCTTGGGTTGTGCTCTGACATGCATTACTAAATGAGGGACCTTATATAGACAGGTGTGTGCCTTTCCAAATCATGTCCAATCAACTAAACTAATCACAGGTGGACTCCAATCAAGTTGTAGAAACATCTCAAGTATGATCAGTGGAAACACGATACACCTGAGCTCAATTTTGTGTGTTATGGCAAACACTGTGAATACTTATAAATATGCAAAGATTTCAAACAAACTACTTTCATGTTGTCAGTATGGGATATTGTTTGTAACATTTTGAGGAAAATAAAGAAATTAATCAATTTAGAACAAGGCTGTACCATAACAAAATATGGAAAAGGTGAATACTTTCCATATGCACTGTAGATAAGGGATCTAGTATACAAGTTGATGATTTTGCTGAAGACATTAATGAAGCTAGTTCAGTCTCTCTAATGGGAGTAAAACATTCTAATTGTTGATCAGATATTGCTATATTATCTACAGGGTTAGTTAAAAAAAATAAATAAATTAATTAATTAAGGTTAAGATTAAGCATCCATTCACCTGATCGAGTTCTATGGGATCAGACAGTGATCCAAATATAATTGATGTCTCTGGGAAGTTGTTGATTAAGCTCGTTGCACTAACTGATGTGAATGTATATTTTATGCTGTAGTATGACAAAGGGCAAATCTTATCAATACGCTACTTAAACAAGATGAGATATTGGTCAGACAACTTCAGATTGCGGAAGTGTGACTATATTTTCTATATTTAATCCACATGATAATATCAGGTCAAGAGTATGACCACCATTATGAGTGGGTCATATTACATTCAGATTGATCCCTACTGAATCTAAAATGGACACAACCGCTGTCCTCAGAGGGGAGTTGAGGTTCTTTATCAATGCTAGCACAAACATGACACACTCACTTTAAGTTATTTATATTATATAACTTATTATATTACTTGATTACTTGTTATATATATATTATTTATTTATTTATTTATTTATTTATTTATTTATTATTATTATTTTAACCAGAAGGCAAAACCCAATCTGATGATTTGTAAAAACAGCCTAACTATAACCATAATTCACTAGTGTATTTTAGCACTGAAAATATGTATTGTATGTATTCAAAGAAAAATTGATAAACATAATGTATGATCTCTTAATTGGCTCTAACCTGAGGTCAAGTAGAAACTACAAACAGGCAGAAAGAATGTGCCCAGATGATCCTAATCACCTTTCTCCAAATTACTGTATGTTTCATATAGTTGATTCCATTGTATTATTATGGCATTTTCAGCCTAGTTCACTTTAGAAAGACAGACTTTCCGCTAAAAAAAAATAAAAAAAAAATGACTGAGATAATAACATTAACAAATGAAAATGAAATAAACTGTCAGACATTTTTTTTTTGTTTCACACAAGGTGACAAGCATATTATCACACATACATCCGTATATATTCTATTTGATACCTGTCTTTGCCTAACATCATACCATACAACAGAATAACCATAAAAAACAATGTCCTAGGCTCATATAGAATTGTGTGACACTAATGCCACCTTGGCTCTCCTGGCTCTGCCCTTCATTAAAAACCCACCCATACTTTTGACATGGCACTCGGTGTCATTGCACAAAGCCAAAGGCAAGCCTTCCTAAATCTAATTAATTTGTGCTCTGCTCTGCTCTGTTTGTCTGCAGTTCTGTAGAATACAAATTCACACAGCACCTCACAGCAGCTAGTGCACCTGTTAAATAAGCACGGTCAAAATAATCTAACAAGCCTGCAGTCTCCAATGTTTTCATTCATTTAACTTCTGCCCTCATGTGGAGTATGAGGTGGGAAGCATGGCGAGTGTTGAAATGTTTTGAAAAAAGAAATAAAGAATGAAAGAAAGAAAATACAAGCTCATCCATGATGAATAAATTACACACTACATGCAAATGCAAGAGAAACTAAAAAGACATCTCACACTGTATACTTTATCGTGAGATCTGAAGTCCAGTAATGAGCAGAGAAAACACTTTATTGAATTCCATGCTAGGGTAAGCCTAGGGTATTGCTTAGAAATGGTTTAATATAGTGTTAAAATACAATGGATTATTACTATAGTAAATGTATGCAATGCATCTACATATTTCTTTTACTTAACAGTTGCATTTATAGGTCTAAATAACAACTTCATATGTTCCTTATGAGAAGTAAAATAAACTTCAAACCCATAAGCATCTTGTTAGTGCATTTTTTTCTGTATATTCTCATAATGTAAATCTCCTGTAAAATTAGCCTAAAGTGCCTAGCCAAGGCATTCCCAACGTAACATTAAAGCTGTTCTTGAACCATTCGGAGTACATGCATGGATTTGATCTATTTTGAAAGGTGGACTAAATATTTTTACATAACTGGATTGTTTGAACCTTTGCCAGTGTGTCCGTAGTGTGTGTGTGTGTGTATGTGATTATGCCCTGCGATGGACTAGCACCAGGGTGTACCCTGCCTTGTGCCCGCTGCCTCCTGGGATAGGCTCCAGGTTCCCCGTGACCCTGATGAAGAGGTAAGCAGTAGAGGATGAATGGAATGGAATAAAATGGAAAAATGTGGCTGCGCTGCTTTCACCTTCTTTCTGAAATACTCAGAGCTTGCACTCCCGTGGTGTTTGCCATTGCTAAGCAACCATGAGCTGTGCTCTCCAGGGTGACGAGGAAGCTTTAGCAAAGTATGGAATTACAGCAGCATAAATCCCTTGCAGTATCTTTACTACTGGAAATATTTATAGAAAAGAGGGAGAAAACATGGATGATTTCAACAACTAATCCAAGAGCTGAATAATAGGTGCTTGATAAATCATACAGCTCCGAGTATCCCTGTACAGCTATGATCAGCTCTTCCTTGTCGGCTGAGCTTTCAATGTTGTTTATGGAAAGGGTGAAGCTGATTGGTTTGTTCATATCACATGACCTGTTCTGTCATTGTGGCTTTCTGAAAAATTGAGAAGTGTTCATCTCTTGAGCTTATGAATTCAATGTTGCAAGAAGCAGTGTCCCTCGAGCCGACAATATTTTTTTTTTCAAAATCTCTATACTTTAAATATTGTCATGACGGACTGACAGCCGACAGACACGGTAAGGATTCCGCTCCTTCTCCGACTGCCGCACCGTGTGTGGCTGTCAAACACACGAGCCGGAAGACCCATCACGGAGGGGAGGAGCCACCGTCCCGGTCCTGGCTCACGATTGGGGAAGCGACCGGGAAAAACGCACCACTCAGACGACAGCGGAAGAGGATAAAGTGCCGCTCTTCCGCCCAAGAGGAGAGAAGAGTCTCGTACGACGTGCGCACGTAAAGACGGAACTGCACGTGTCCCTCACGCTGCGCGTGAGAAACATCACTAATCTCTTTCTCTGTGTTCTCTCTATCCAGAAGCCTCGGGCACCGACGCGTAGCAGCTCTGGTGACTCCTCCCGCTACAGCAGCGGCCACACGGGAAAACACCCCCCCCCCACAAGTCATGGGATTCCCTCAGAGCTCTGGGAGCATCGCAGCACCAGCTACACGCACGCACCTATCTCCAGTCACGCCCACGCACTCCATCACTCTGCTCACCACCCCGTAAGGGAGAGAAAACCACTTTCAAAATAAATACCACGTCACTGCACTCCTGTCTCCCGCCTAGTCTGTGTCTGTGTTACAGCGCTTGCTGAGCTAACATCCTTACACTGGTGGAGGATACGGGTACCGTAGCACAGACACCCCAACACGAAAAAAAAAGAAAAAGAAATCCTTAAAAGGGAGGACAATGGACCCGGCGCTGAAACACTTACTGGAACTCAGCGTCCAGCAGCAGACCATCACCCAGTGGATCGCGGAGAGTTTACACACCGCAACCCAGGCGCTCGTGGGCCTAAAGAACGAGACTCCGGCAGCAGCCACGCCCTTCCCTGATCCAGGGCGTGAAACCCGCCGTCTGCTACCCGCCCTCTCTCCTGATGAAGACCTCGAGGCCTACTTGGAGGTCTTCGAGAGGATCGCCCGCCGAGAAGGATGGGACCAGGAGGACTGGTCCCGCGCCCTGGGCCCCTTGCTCACTGGCGAAGCCCGCGCAGCCTACTACAGCCTGGAACCGGAGGAGGCTGCCAGCTATGGGGTGATGAAGGAAAAGATCCTCGCGTGGTGTGGGCGGACCCCCATGCGAGCAGCGGCGGAGTTTCATCGCTGGGCGTACCGACCGGGGGCGCGCCCCCATGAGCAGATGAGCACCCTCATACGGATTACCAAGCGATGACTCCAGCCTGACAGGCATACTGCCATGGAGGTGGTGGAGAAGGTGGCTGTCGATCGCTTCCTGAGGTCCCTGCCACGCACAGAGCACCAGGCTGTAGGTGTACAGGCCCCGGCGACACCCCAGGAGCTCCTCACGTCCCTCGAGCGGGCGGCGGCCACCCTGGAGCTCGGACCAGAGGAACAGCGGCCCCCCAAAACGCCACTAGGGGCCCCGCCGCCTCGACCCGACCCTTCACACCGCCCCGGCCCCCGGCGGACCCGCCGAACAGGCCCCGTCCAGGCAACCTCTGTGGACGAACCCATGCCCACAGAGCCGGAGGTCAGCAACACAGCGCGAAAACCATGGTTAGCGGGTTGCGCCCTCCACCTGCCACAAACCCCAGACGCCCCCACTATGACTGTGTGGGTAGAGGGGCGCCCCGTTACTGCATTACTGGATACGGGGAGTACAGTGACCCTTGCCCGACCATCCCTTCTACCAAGAGGACTCCGGCCCAGAGGGACCCTCACCGTGACCTGCGTCCACGGGGACACCCGGGAGGTCCCGGCGGCCGAGATCCAGATCCGGGGTAAAGACGGGACTTGGCCCCTCCAGGTGGGAGTGGTCTCTGACCTCCCGGTGCACCTGCTACTCGGCCGGGACTGGCCGGGGTTCCCTTCGGCCCTTTTGGAGTCCGGCCAGAGGCAACAGCGACCGAGGAAGACCGCAGCGCGGATGGCCTGCCTGGCACAGGACGACGGAGACGCCTCCACGGAAGGTAAGCTACCCCTAGAGTCTAATCCGTTGTCTTCTGTCTGTCAGCAGGTGAACTTGGAGGGGAAATTCGGCCGTGAACAAAAGGAAGATGACCGCTTGAAGCACTGTTGGGCCCAGGTACGAGTGATTGAGGGAATCGACCAAAATCCTAATCTGGGGCTCCCAGCGTCTTACTTCCTCGTCCGGGGCGGTCTCCTCTACCAACGGGCCTGCCGCCGCGGGGAGCAGGTGGACCTTCTGGTGGTACCCACGACCCGGACCCACACAGTGATGCATCTGGCCCACTCTCACCCCCTCGGGGGCCACTTAGGGGCACGGAACACCCTGGAGAAGGTGAGAGACCGCTTTGTGTGGCCGGGAATGGAGGCCGAGGTTCGGCGCTTCTGCCAGCAGTGTCCCCAGTGCCAGTGCACCGCGCTGCGGAGGCCTCCGCCGGCGCCCCTTATCCCGCTACCAATCATCGGCGTCCCCTTCGAGCGGGTGGGCATGGATCTCGTGGGGCCCCTCCCCAAGTCCGCTCGGGGCCACAAATACATTCTTGTCCTAGTGGATTACGCCACCCGGTACCCGGAGGCGGTGCCGCTGCGCAAAGCAACCTCTTGCAACATACCCGGGGAATTGGTGCTCCTCTTCAGTCGGGTGGGAATTCCGAAGGACATACTAACCGACCAAGGTACGCCGTTTATGTCCAAGTTAATGGCTGATCTGTGCCTTCTGTTGCAGGTGAAACATCTCAAGATGTTGGTCTATCATCCACAAACCGACGGGCTGGTTGAGCGTTTTAACCAGACCCTCAAACGAATGCTATGCCAGGTGGTCGATGAGGAAGGAAGAAACTGGGACCTACTCCTCCCCTATGTGTTCTTTGCCGTCCAAGAGTGCCCCCAGGCCTCCACGGGCTTCACCCCCTTCGAACTCCTGTTCGGACGATGGCTGCGGGGACTGCTGGATGTGGCCCATGAAGCCTGGGAGGAGCAACCATCCCCTTTCCGATCGGTCGTCGAGTATGTACAGGAAAAGCAGTCGAAGATTGCCCGTGTCGGCCCGATAGTGGAAGCGCACATGCGCGCCGCCCAGGAGGAGCAGGCGAGGGTATACAATCGCCCAGCACAGCCGCGGGAGTTCCAACCGGGGGACCAGGTCCTCCTCCTTGTGCCCAGCAGTGCCTGTAAATTCTTGGCCCGGTGACAAGGGCCCTACACAGTTGTGTACTTGACAACGCCAAGGCCCAGTCAACTACCGCCTACAACAGCCAGGGAAAAGGGCAGAGGAGAAGCTCTATCATGTCAACCTGCTGAAGAAATGGGTCGAACCGGCCCCCCTAGTATCGGCGTTTGCGGCCTTGAGCGTGAGTCCCGGCGGACGTACCTTGGTCGATTTGGGGGAGGACCTTACCCCCTCCCAGAAACAGGACCTCACCGAACTGGTGGACCAGTTTTCCGACGTGTTCTCGACCACCCCCGGGATGACCAAACTGGTACACCATGAAAGCAAAACCCCTCCAGGCATAGTGGTGAGACAGCGGCCCTACCGTGTCCCAGAGGCCCGACGCAAAGCCATCGTGGAGGAGGTGGACCGAATGCTACGGGACGGCATCATAGAGGAGTCTAACAGCCCATGGTCCAGCCTGATTGTCGTCATTCCGAAACCGGACGGGAGTATGAGGCTGTGCAATGATTTCCGGAAGCTGAATCAGGTGTCGAAATTTGACAGTTATCCCCTCCCCCGGGTGGACGACCTCATAGAGCGACTGGGGAGGGCCCGGTTCATCTCGACCCTGGACCTGACAAAGGGGTACTGGCAAGTTGCGCTAACTCTGGACACGAAGCCTAAGATGGCCTTTAGCACAGCCACCGGCCACTGGCAGTACCGGGTCCTCCCCTTCGGCTTACATGGGGCGCCGGCAACGTTCCAGAGGTTGATGGACATCCTACTACGGCCCCATCGCCTGTTCACTGCGGCCTACCTGGACGACGTGGTCATCCACTCCTCCACATGGGCGGATCACCTGTTTCATCTGGGGGAGGACCTCAAGGGGCTCCGGAAGGCCGGGCTGACAGTCAACCCTAAGAAATGCCACCTGGGGCTGACTGAGGCACAGTACCTGGGGTACCGTATCGGTCGAGGGATGCTGAAACCGCAGGAGAAGAAAATAGAAGCCGTACGGGGCTACCCTCAACCCACGTCGAAGAAACAGGTACGTGCCTTCTTGGGCTTGGCGGGATATTATCGGAGGTTTGTGCCTAACTTCTCTGCTGTAGCGTCCCCCCTTTCAGACCTCACCAAGAAGGGCCAGCCAGA
>JAFFST010047784.1:5354-17854 GCA_022414735.1 Noturus placidus | reverse complement strand
TTTTAATGGTTATAATGGGAATTGTATTGTTTTTAATGGTTATAATGGGAATTGTATTGTTTTTAATGGTTATAATGGGAATTGTATTGGTTTTAATGGTTATAATGGGAATTGTATTGGTTTTAATGGTCCCTTTGGGTCTCTACTGGCAATTTGTTACCTTCTGTTGGTGACATGTTATGTCTAGTTGTCACCATTAAGGACTGGTAATGGTTTTAATGCTTAGTTGATTGTTTGTAATGGTATTCGTAGTGGAATCCATTAAGTGTGTCAGTGATGTGTTGGGTCTCCAGGAGCCTCCACAGGTAGTCAAAGCATTATATATTGCCCTAATACTGCTTCATGATTATTGGAAAAGACTTCCACACATGTTGATGTTTTGTATCGACTTGGTAAACATTTTAAATGACATTTTAATGGTGCAAAGAGAAATGTAATTAAAGTGTGCTGGCGAGGTGACGAGCCACCAGAACGGATTCGTTGCTCTTCGACATCGATCCTACGCGTCTCAGAAAGTGTACTGATCCGATGAAAGCCACTCGTTGAAGACATTTTGGAAGAATGTGTGTTTCTTTGAAAAATATTTTTCAAATGGTGGTTCTAATGATGGTTCTGGTGGTGGTGATGGTGGTGGTGGTGGTTTTGGAAGTGGTTGTAGGGATTTTGTGGTGATGGTAGGGATGGTTGTGTTTGTAGTGGTGATGGTGATGGTGGTGGTGGTGATGATGGTGGTGGGGATTTTGTGGTGATGGTGATGGTAGGGATGGTGGTGTTGGTAGTGGTGATGGGGATGATGGTGGTGATGGTGGTGGTGTTGGAAGTGGTGGTAGGGATTTTGTGGTGATGGTAGGGATGGTTGTGTTGGTAGTGGTGATGGTGAGTGATGGTGGTGGTGTTGGTAGTGGTGGTAGGGATTTTGTGGTGATGGTGGTGATGGTAGGGATGGTTCTGTTGGTAGTGGTGATGGTGAGTGATGGTGGTGGTGTTGGTAGTGGTGGTAGGGATTTTGTGGTGATGGTGGTGATGGTAGGGATGGTTGTGTTGGTAGTGGTGATGGTGATGGTGGTGGTGATGGTAGGGATGGTAGGGTTGGTTGGTGTTGGTAGTGGTGATGGTGATGGTGGTTATGGTGATGATTTTGGTGGGGATTTTGTGGTGATGGTGGTGATGGTAGGGATGGTGGTGTTGGTAGTGGTGATGGTGATGGTGGTGTTGGTAGTGGTGGTGGTGATGGTGATGGTAGGGATGTGGTGTTGGTAGTGGTGATGGTGATGGTGGTGATGTTGGGATGGTGGTGTTGGTAGTGGTGATGGTGATGGTGGTTATGGTGATGATGGTGGTGGGGATTTGGTGGTGATGGTGGTGATGGTAGGGATGGTGGTGTTGGTAGTGGTGATGGTGGTGGTGGTGTTGGAAGTGGTGGTAGGGATTTTGTGGTGATGGTAGGGATGGTGGTGTTGGTAGTGGTGATGGTGATGGTGATGATGGTGGTGGTGTTGGAAGTGGTGGTAGGGATTTTGTGGTGATGGTGATGATGGTTGTGTTGGTAGTGGTGATGGTGATGGTGATGATGGTGGTGGGGATTTTGTGGTGATGGTGATGGTGGTGATGGTAGGGATGGTTGTGTTGGTAGTGGTGATGGTTGTGTTGGTAGGGGTGATGGTGATGGTGATGATGGTGGTGGGGATTTTGTGGTGATGGTGGTGATGGTAGGGAGGGTTGTGTTGGTAGTGGTGATGGTGATGGTGGTGGTGGTGTTGTTGGAAGTGGTGGTAGGGATTTTGTGGTGATGGTGGTGATGGTAGGGATGGTTGTGTTGGTAGTGGTGGTGATGGTGGTGGTGGTAGGGATTTTGTGGTGATGGTGATGGTGATGGTTGTGTTGGTAGTGGTGGTGGTGATGGTGGTGGTGATAGTGATGATGGTGGTGGGGATTTTGTGGTAATAGGTGTTCAGTGG
Organism: Noturus placidus; assembly: GCA_022414735.1. Classification (NCBI taxonomy): domain Eukaryota; kingdom Metazoa; phylum Chordata; class Actinopteri; order Siluriformes; family Ictaluridae; genus Noturus; species Noturus placidus. The sequence goes on along the minus strand of JAFFST010047784.1, from coordinate 15,896 downwards.
GGTTGATATCAGGGTTAGGGAGAGTCCAGAATCACCATGGGGAGGAGGCATCACAGGGTGGAGTCATACTGGAAGAGACCACGCCCATTAGGGAAGAATTGTCAAAAGCGTGCCAGAAAAATACAATTGTCTCCCATTGCGTATAGACATTTATGAAGCACAATCTGCTCTCAGCCTCAGATGATATCTGCCTGCTGACCGTCTGGTGGATATTGTGTATTTTTATTATGTACAACATAAATATGGAAAAATATGACTGAAGGAAGGAAAATCTTTCAGAAGAACAGAATTCATTGTTCCTGCGTCGTTTCAGAGATTCGTTTATCCTGCTCATCTCGCATTCTCCGAGGGTGAGCGAATCAGTGGTGATCTATAGGGTGATAAGTAAGGCCTATTCCAGGTATGGATGTAAATTCTGGATCTGGATCCGGAATCGTCTCTTTAATAGAACAGAGCCCAATTCCTGCTTCGTGGCCCAAAACCCCGTTATGTAATTATGTCGTTACTCCTCATTAGGAACAGCGACGTAACGACTCAAATAGAAAGCCGTGCAGTTTTATTGAATTTATTTATGTTCTGTCCCGAGACAGAGTGAGTGAGTGAGTGAGTGAGTGAGTGAGAGAGAGAGTGAGAGGCTCTGTCCGGGAAACGTCATAAAACCGTGGCGCCATAATTCTTAGAAAGATCCCGCAAACGGACGGCGTCTGTAAATCAGCCCCCAGTCCACTTCCCTGGTTCCTCTGTGTGTCAGGATCTTTCGCATCGGGGCCTTTGATTTATTTCCCAGAGATTTGTCACACACGCATCAATAGATACCGAGCCCGAGGTGCTGGCTTATAAATTAAACGACTGACATCAATAGGAGGAAGTGGTGCCAGGAGCAGTGTGCTCTAACATGACTGTCTTTACAGGGAAAAATTCCACCGAGGCCTTGTTTATACTCCTGTTTTAGTGTGTGTGTGTGTGTGTGTGTGTGTGTGTGTGTGTGTGTGTGTGTGATTGACAAGAGTTTCCCTGAACTGAGGAAAAAAGAAACATATTACTTCAAGCTCACTCATAATGGAAGTCTAAGTTCAGCTTTAGGTGTGTGTGTGTGTGTGTGTGTGTGTGTGAGAGAGAGAGAGAGAGAGAGAGAGAGAGAGAGTATCGTCAGATCATTTTCAACTACATGAGACAGGTGTGAGAGCTCAACAAACACACACACACACACACACACACAGAGGAAAATCATCCATAAAGTGTGTGTGATGTGTGGTCATGTGACCAAGCATTGACCTTCACATTGCCCCAGAAATACCCTTGTAAGCATGTTGAGGAAACCTGCTGCCAATAGTTTAGACATCCCCTAACCCATCCTTGGCGACACACACACACACACACACACACGCACACGCACACACACAGAGTGGCAGTGCCATTCTACCGACAGCGCCATGGCAACAGCCGCTATGTCACTGAGGCGACTATTTTCTCATGATGTCATGAATTCATTCCAGCCGCTTCGCTCCAATGCACTATTGTTGCCACAAAATAATAAATGATGGTCACGGCTATTCACGCCACGACGCTAGACTTCACGCATTCCGCACATTTTTAGGTAAATTGGGTATTTATTTATTCCATTTTATGAACTGTCCGGAAAAAAAGCGTGTGATTTTGTTGCAAGAAAAAAAACAGCCTCTATATTTCTCTTGAAGTTAACGGAACGAAGAAAAAAACCCACAGCGTGTTACCGATAAACCGTAAGTTCCTCGGTCCCGAAGATCTGGCTTTACCTCCGACTGTTACAAAGCGCTGACACTGGAGACTCCTTCTATACACGTTACATAAACGTCTCCTCACGTCACGAACAGTTCACCATATTCACATTTTTTAATCCGTTTATCTCAAACGTCCGCTGTACGAGTCCGCGTGGGCGAGCTGTTGCTATAGAAACGGTAACGTATTAGAACGAGAGCGTTAATATAAACCTGCGCTACTCTCCGAGCTGCTGTTAAACAGAATGAATCGACAACCTTCTGACCAATCGCTGTCCAGAACTCAACTTTCGTTCGAATATGTCATCGTTTCTATAGAAACAGAAACGAACACCGGGACGTGGATGGTACACTGGGACTCGCGCGACACTGTTTATACTGGAGCTGCTGTGACGCAGGTGAGAACAGGAACTCACTTGTTTACAGGGACGTTCCGGAACATTCAACGTAACCGTAACCGTGCTGTTAGAGGAAAATAACTAACTCCATCGTGGTAACAGTGACTCCGCCTCATCACGCCGCCCTGTCACTGATCGGTTCACTATAACAGCGTGACCCGGCGTGGTTTATTCTTTATATAACGAACACCATTCTACAGGAAATTGTACCAACAACAATTGCTCTAACATCACTCCGTACGTTTCACCTCGAACCGTCCACCAGCGTTTGTTTTCACACGTCAGACCGGACACTGATTGGACAGCCTGGCTGGGCTGGCGTGCGCGTAATAGATGGCGATTACCGGAGCGTCTCAGAGCTGAGTGGATTGTAAATGGTTAAAGCTAACACAGTGACACACTGACGGACCTGTTCGCGCGGTTTTGCATCGACTGAAGGAACGGTAAGTGAGAAATAACCCAAACAAAGTGGGAACAGAATTGAAAGAAACCTGTCCAAAATCGAGACGTAACGATGCGAAGACGTCTTCCTGCCTGTTAATAAACCTCAAGCACTATTTATGAACTGAAATAAGCTATTTTAAGATTTTTATTCCATTGGACAAATGAAATGTTTACGTAGTCAGTTGTCTCGAGTCCGGGTTCTGTTCCTGTCAGAACACTCCCAATAATTCCGACTTGGGATCCACTGCCTGAGGTCAACGCGTGAACATTGTTTTTCCGTTCCATCAATCAGAAGGTGGGAATTGTGATTATTCCAATATGACGTGAACGCAGCATTAGCATAGCTGAAAGCTGTGTGGTCCTGTGAGAACGCGGCGTCGCTTGGGACGAGACACTGTTGAAAGGGGCCCTGCTTTTTTTTTTAGTCCGGGGTTATTAAGGGACTCTGGCATCGTTGCTTCAATGATTCCCGCTGCAGGGAGACTGAAAAGAATTGAACCAAAGCGTTCGATCGAAGACCAAATCATGAATCTTCCGAATAAACGCAAATTTCAATTCATTCTCGACGAGCTACGACTCTTACAACTCGGTTTACTCAAGGGTTTTACAACCAGTGCGTGATTCCTACAGCGGATTTTGGGTTCCTTCCTTTGGGTACCGTAAAAAGGAACAGCTCCATTTCTTTCCTGAAACGCACCCGAGCCCTGAAAGACTTTGATCTAATGCGAAGAAAAGCTAAATGCCATGATTGTTATCCTTTCTTTTCTTTTTCTCTTTTGTAGAGAACCTCTTTTTTTTTTTTTTCGCGCGCGCTTTCGTTTTCCTGGATTCGTCGAAGCCGAGATAGCGGTGCGTTGGAATGTAGACAAGTTCGGAGACAAATCCACTATTAATGCACATTCAGAAAGCTCCTTCTCGCTCTTAAAGCACGTCTGACTTCAATGCCGTCTCCTTGACAACCATATCCCTCCTTCGACCCCTGACCTTTGACCCTTCACGGTGCATAATCGAACGAAGAAGCTGCGAATGAGCCTGGCGGGGGGAGTACGAGGTCATGTCACGGCGCACACAAATGAAGACCATTGTGATGGCGATAATGATCATTGAGCTGAGCAGGAAGTGGCGCACACACACACACACACACACACACACACACACAAACACACACTGAAATTGTCTTAATGATAAATGAGTTTCTGTGCAGCACAATGGACGAGAAGAACGGCAGGTAGGAAAGAAACGGCGTGACCACACAAACAGAGCGAGAGTGATGGATGGATCACTCTCGACTCTTAAAAGACAGCTAGAATATGTTGTGAACAAACGAATCACCTCCTGTGAGTCGACTCATCGAATCTTAAGCAGGTTCTTAACAGTTCCGTAACACGGAGGCGTTTAAAGTAGCTCTGAACTTAAGGACGTGATGTTTGACCTGTAAGTTCACACACTGGGCATTAAAATAATCTTTTAGTCCCACAGCTAAACACCTCACACACACACACACACACACACACAAACAAATTAATAGCCAGGAAATCCCTGTGCTTACCCATAAACTCCTACATAGTATCTGTATGGACATTTGAATGGATGCTGTACTGTAAGAAAAGAATAAAACATTGTATTGTGCAGTGATTTTCGCACAGTTGCCATGTTTCACTAAAAAAGTGAATTTTTATCCATTTTTAGTTACATTTAATGTTGTGGAACGTCTACAAAACACGTTCGTTCCTCTTCTTTCTTACGTCGTAGCAGCTATAAACGTACCGTCGCTCCCTCACCGGCTACTTATTCTTTTTCTTTAAGTTATTCGTGTAGCACTAACACTGGAGACTCCTATCATGATCAATAAACGGTGATTAGAAATTAGAAACGGCGATTGGGCGGCTGTGGCTCAGTCGGTAGAGCGGGTTGTCCACTAATCCACTAATCGTAGGGTTGGTGGTTGGAATCCCGGCCCGGGTGATCCCATGCCGAAGTGTCCTTGGGCAAGACACTGAACCCTAAGTTGCCCCCGATGGCAAGCTAGCACCTTGCATGCAGCTCTGCTACCATTGGTGTGTGAGTGTGTCTCATTAGTAAGTCGCTTTGGATAAAAGCGTCTGCTAAATGAATAAATGTAGAAAACGTCACCGCGCCGATAGTGTTAGCATGATAATATGTTAGCATGAGTGTGTTAATAACGTTAAAAACGTTGAATTGAATTACAACTGACATTTTGGAATGTTTCAGAGACTTGGAGCGCCTCATCCGTCAATGTCCTCGTGCTATTCCCGAGATGCTAAACCTCACAATAAGGTCGTTGTCTCATACAGGAAGCCGGTCTTTCGCTGACTCACCTCTTTGCCAAACAGGACCACAGATCAGCAGTGTTAGGAATGAGTGCTGTGAGTGAGTCAGGAGCAGAGTCACTTGGCCTTCAGTGTGTAATCACCTGATCAAGTGGGGCAACAGAGAGTCTTCTGTGTCCAGACGCGCTGCGCTGCGCTGCGCTGCGGTGTATGAACACACAGAGCCGGTTTCTGAAGCGTGCGCTTTGTGTGAGTACTAACAAGAAAACACACCAATACTCCATTAAGTGCTGGCATGCGTCTGTGCAGCAGCGTTAAAGGAATACACCAACGCTTTCCATCCCACTCTCTATGTGTGTGTGTGTGTGTGTGTGTGTGTGTGTGTGTGTGTGTGTGTGTGTGTGTTTCCCTGAACTGAGGGGAAAAAACCAGCTTACTAACTCACCCGTAATGGAAGTCTAAGTTCAGCTGGTAAATGTTTAGTTTTTTTGCAAAGCATTTTTGTTCACGGTCATGAATTCCTTAGCACTTTATTTCTCTGGTAAAGGACACGAATTTAGGACGGGTTGAAGGGTTTCCCTAATAACGATGATAATTATAACAGCGAGTCATAATTCCGAGATGCTCTCCTCATCATTTTGAGATACTAAGTCGTGATTTTTAGATAACACGTCAACAGAACAGATACTAAACTGAACATTTAGTATCTCAGAAGGATGACTTAAATTATCTCATAAGTGTGACTCTGTATCTCCAAATGATTACTGATTATCTCAATTATGATAGTATCTTGAAATGATGAATTGTCTCGTAATTATGACTTGGTATCTCAAATATATATAAAAAATTATGTCATATAGATGACTTATAGTATCACCAAATTATGACTTGTTTTAATCATGACTTAATATCTCGTAATGATGAATTATCTCAATTATTACAATATCTCATAATCATGACTTAATATCTCGTATTGATTAACTATCTCAATTATTACAATATCTCATAATCATGACTTAATCTCTCGTATTAATTAACTCTCAATTACCAGAATATCTCAATGGTGAATTATCTCATAATTATGACATTTTAATTATGATTTAGTATCTCGTAATGATGAATTATCTCAATTATTACAATATTTCATAATGACTTCTCATAATCATGACTTAATATCTCGTATTAATTAACTCTCAATTATTACAATATCTCAATGACTCAATCATGACTTAATATCTCGTATTGATTAACTATCTCAATTATTGCAATATCTCATAATCATGACTTAATATCTCGTATTAATTAACTCTCAATTACCAGAATATCTCATAATGGTGAATTCTCATAATTATGACATTTTAATTATGATTTAGTATCTCGTAATGATGAATATTATTATTATTATTTATTATATATTATTACAATATCTCATAATCATGACTTAATATCTCGTATTAATTAACTATCTCAATTATTATATCTCGTATTGATGACTTATCTCATAATTTATGACCTAGTATCTCAAAACTATGAGACATTAGCTAGAATTTATCACCGTTTTATTGAAGTGGAGGAAATGGGCTTCCATACACCACAAAACCTTTTGGAAAAGTCGAAAGAAACCTGTATTTTTTTTCTTCGCTGCACCGTCGCTCCACCCTCACACCTTTATCGTTCGGCGTAGGTTTGAGTTTCTGCGTTTATTCGCGTTCATTAAACGTTGATTAATCATTTAAAAGTGAGCTACATTACATAAAAGTGAGTTTGGCGTCAGCTTTTCGGTTCAGTTGTATATGAAATTGATATTTTCAAACTACTTTCTACACATGACAACCTTCAGAGTCATAAAGTAAATAACGTCAAATAAAGGAAGTTAAACATACTGTATTTCTTGATGTTTAACTAAGAATTCCGGCGTAAAGGTGCGACCAGATACGAATACACTCTCCAGATTGATCAGATAGGACTTCCTAAACGAATATGAATACAGACATGGAAAACTGGCAGCGCATCGGAATGCTTTCCAGAAAGTTCTATAGTTAAATTATAATTAAAAAAAAAAGGTTTCAGGATTTTGCTTTAATGTTTAATCCGGTGCTGGGTATCAGACTGGACAATTTAATAGTCATGAAGGATGTTGAAAGACCTTGACATCATTACGACGCCCTGACGCCCAACTCCTTTGTCCTGAGAGTTCAGCATGACGTCATGAATTCACCGATTCACTGAATCGTGGGTCTTTCCAGACATGTCTCGCGTTCTTTAATTTGACATTTCACAGCTAACGAGCTATAAAACGACAAACATTACAAGTTCCTTAACGTTGAAACAGCAGCATAAGGTGTTCATAACTTAAACACTCAAGGCGGTGTTGTGCACATTCAGCTGCGTGCATCAGCAAATCATTAACATTACAGGAGCTAAATCGAGCACTGAGAGAGCGGACGAGCCTGCTGAGGAGCACAAGTGTGAGCAACAGCTGAGTCGTCAGCTGTAGAAGGAATGGCTGAGCTCAGGGAAAGTGCTGAGAAAGCACTCTCACACACACACACACACACACACACACACACACACACAGTAAGCAACACTGAGCATTTAGGCATTCAAGGAAACACTCAGGAATGACCACAGGGTCATGAACTCTGACCCCCGAGAGGTCAGAGCTGCGTGATGCTATCAGGCTGAACACACACTGTGAGCCACAGGTGCGGTGATAGCAGCCACTACAGGCCCACAGAGAAACACAATGGCAGACGGGTTTCACGAGACGCCTCGCACCATGAACAAACAACTCGAGTGTGAGGGAGGAAAACACACCATTGTCACGTCAGCTCGAGAAAACACACACACACACACACACACACACACCGCGAATAGATATATTTATAGAAGCGCCTTAAAATTCAGCTTCACAGTGCTGTTGAATTCCGGTCACTGCCGTGTGTGGGCGGAGTTTGCATGTGGGTTTCCTCTGGGTACTCCAGTTTCCTCCCCCAGTCCAAACACATGCATGGTAGTCTGATTGACGTGTCTGTAGTGTATGAATAAAAGAGAGCAGGAAGTGAAAAGGGGTTAAACAAGGAAAGAGGGGAAAAAAAGAGATATTTATGTTTTTCTACATTTGGTTTTCATTACTAGGAACACACATCATTTGTTTCTCCGATGTGGAAGAAAACATTGCTTGACGGAAGACAGACGCACGGAAGGTGTGGGGGATTTAAAAAGGGATTTCTAACCGAGGATCCACACTGACTGCAGGCTCACACCAGATTAGTGTTAAATCCGCAGCGTGTAAATCCGTCAGTTATTCTGGAAGGCCACGTAGTTCAGACTCTTCGCTGATCTCCTCATCGATCACACCCGCTGCGTTATCACCGCACGTATTAAGCGCAACGGCATTCTGACCTTACGTGTAATAACTCACGGCGAGCTGGAGCCGGGGAGACGCGGACAGCTCGTACACGGACATGTGTGCTGTGGGGGGATTCTCGCGCTACTTAGTCATGTGTTAAGAAGCCACAAAAACCACACCCGAGCACAGCGATGAAATACTCTCATCAGAGGAGAGTCGCTAAAGCATGGTCAGAAAGTTGATAGCAGTTGCTAGGTGACGTCACGGACTAATTTACATATTCAGAGATTTGTCTTGATCATTTGCAAACTCCAAATGAGGAAATATATGAATATGAAGATGATTTTGAAGACATTTAGAACAGATCAGTGGTGATCGATGATTGGTCGACGGGAACAAATGTGATCAGCGATTGGTCGACGGGAACAAATGTGATCAGCGATTGGTCGACGGGAACACTGGCTTCTGACACTGTGAGCTGGGGAGCCGTATCGAATGCAGGACTCTCGCTGACATCTGCTCAGTCACTAAAGGGTTGTAAAAAGTCGCCAAATGTAGAGATAAAGCCCATGAACATGGCAGCCGTGGAAACGTGCCAATAACACGCTTTTTCCACAAGCGGGCTTTGGAGAGAAGTCACCTGAACGGCTGCATGAGTAAAAGACCCACGTGCATTCACGCAAAGAAAACGGCAATGCTAGAAAGAAAGCAAAAAAAGGGAAAAAGTCAAGGGAAGAAAAATAGAAACAAACAAACAAGAAAGACAAAGACCAGGAAAGAGAGAGAGAGATAAAGAGACAGACACAGACAGAGAGAGACAGAAAGAGAAATAGAGAGACAGACCAGAGAGACACAGAGAGAGACAGAGAGAGAGAGACAGAGAGAGAGACAGAAAGAGAAATAGAGAGACAGAGCAGAGCGACACAGACACAGAGAGAGACAGAGAGAGAGAGACAGAGAGAGAGAGACAGAGAGAGAGACAAAGAGAGAGAGAGAGAAAGAGAGAGAGAGAAAGAGAGAGAGACAGAGAGAGAGAGAGAAAGTGAAGAGAAGAAGAGTTATTCAGGTCCTGAAATGAGGCACCAGTTTCAGCAGAGGAGTGTAACTCCAGCACCACCATCAGGCCACAAGACTCAGACACACACACACACACACACACACACACACACACACAGTGTAAAAAATGTTTATTAGAACATACAGATTAAAAAAAAAAAAAAAAAAGGCAGAGGGTGAAATCGTACACACGCCTTCTCCAAATCTCAGGCCATAAACATTGTCTCCTGGACAAAAAGTGCAACAGACACACAGACGTCGTGTCCGATCACCTGAACAACAACAACAACAAGTACAATAATAATAAAAATGTAAATCCCTGTATTTCTAAAGTGCCAAAAAGTGTGTAGACATTTCAGCTGAGGTTGTTCATCTGTGAATAAATACATGTAGGCATTAATCATAAAAATAAATAAATATGTTAACGTATAGTGCATACAGTACAGGTGCATAGCGTCTGAGCAGAACCGAGCCGAGCCCAGCATCACCGACTGGCGTTACATACAGAGCAAACCACTGGGAAACATCACCAGTCCAAACAATTAACAACATTTACATTTAAATCATAAATACATCACTTCTTAAAAGAAACCCAGCCCCGGTTTCTATCGAGTATTCAGAAAAACACAAACACCCTTTTGGTTGGAAAACAACAAACCAAGCCAATTATAACAAAAAACCCATCATTAAAAAAACCAGTGGACGAACATCAGGCTCTGAAATCCGATAAAGGAACGAGGCGTGGCTGAATAAAAACCTTCAGCGCACTCAAAACAAACGCTTATTTATTGGAAAAAGGCAGCGGCACTGAAGGTGAAGGCAGTCGGGTTTCAGAGACGTTCCTCTACGTGTGAGGAGAATGTAAACACTTCAATACTGTACATGAAGGAACAAAAACCCTGATGTTACCTCTCACGCCCATTCACGAAAATCACGCTGGAGTTCACCTGCCAGGGACAACACAAACAACATTACTATTATTATTATTATTATTATTATTATTATTATTATTATTACTATTATTATCATATCTATTATTATTGCTATAATAATAATAATAATAATAATAATAATAATAATAATAATAATATATTATTATTATTATTATTATACCCACTATTATTATTATTATTATTATTATTATATCTATTAATATTATCATTATTATATCTATTATTTTTATTATTATTATCATTATATCTATTATTATTTTATAATTATAATTTATCAATTTGTATAGCGCT
>JAFFST010047783.1:10254-28212 GCA_022414735.1 Noturus placidus | reverse complement strand
TGATGTTCCGAAACACTTAAGTGTGACAAACATGCAAAGGAACAGGAAATGAGGAAGGGGGCAAACACTTTTTCACACCACTGTATATACACATACATGTGCATATATATATATACACACACATACATATTATATATATATATGAGTACTGTTAAGAAAATAAGAAGGATGATAAAAATCCCATGTTGTTGTTTATTTAGTCCTGTCATGAAGAAGCTATTTCACGTACCAGATGTTTACATGTAGTCCACAAGACACAATAATAACTTTTAAAAAGTTCAAAAGTTTACACACGCTCGATTCTTAATCCCGTGTGGCGTTACCTGGGTGATCCACGACATGATGTGTTTGTTTTGTGAGAGTTCTTCACGAGTCCGTTGTTTGTCCTGAGCAGTTAAACTGCCCACTGTTCTTCAGAGAAATCCTCCAGGTCCGGCACGTTCTTTACCTTTCCAGCATCTTCTACATATTTGAGCCCTTTCTAACAGTGTAACAGGGACTGTGAAAAGTGCAAATATTCACTGATGTTCAAGAAGATAACACGATACATCAAGATCCAGGGGGTGTAAACTTTTGAACAGGATGATTAAAATTTATTTTTTTTACTGTAACGATGGAGTTATAAAGCTCACAACATGTGTGATGAGGTCATTTAGTTCTGGATATGTAACTGAGCTGTACATGTATCGCTTGTGTCATACTGACGGAGTGTAAAGTCATCCTTTCACCCGCACGAGTTCTGCTGAAAGCAATCCATTATCTAATCTAAACCTCATTTATTCCTAGTCAGAAGGTCGTATTGTGTATTTCTTCACTGCTGTGTCGTACTCGTTTCTCCCGATGTTCATTTCCCATGTTTTTTACATGCATCGAGTAGCTCTGTTTCATTTCTTTCACACTTATGTCCCCCTAATCGACTAGATTTCACAGAACTGTCCTGCGAGAATTCATTTCTCTCAGATTTCAGGGCGTACGTATTAATTTGAGCTGATATTACATGGTTTATGGCTCAGGCCAATGTTACAAGGGTCAGTCAGTAGCACGCACGTGTTTGAGTGACGCTTCATGTTACAACAATTGGACTTATACGCCTGTCTTACGCAATAGCCTTAAAACAGTTGTGGAAAAGCAGGTGATTTTGGGTGGAATGTAGCTTCAGGATTTAGCGGTGGGAGTGTGTGTGTGTGTGTGTGTGTGTGTGTGTTGGGGAGAGTAATTTAGACACATCACGAGTTTGTGCGTTTATTGATTTATGGATTAGAGCTTATTTATTGATGTAGTTATTAAGAGGTGAGTATTTATTTAGTTTTGTTTGTTTATTTATTCTACAAACAAAGAATTCACAACATTAAAGCCCATAAATAAAGTCGTGGAATGAAGTGGAATGACTCGGAAAAAGTGTTGAACACGTTTAGAAAAAGCAGTTCTCCAAGGCACAGTAAGGCAAGGAACCAGCTGAAATCCATAAGTAATTATACCCCCTATCTGTGCAAATTAATATCAGCTGGGTTTGTAAATTGATGATCTATAAAAAGGCTTTTTGATGGGTAAAAGCAAAGAGCTCTCCCAAGACCTTCAGAACCTTATTGTTCTGAAACATATTGATGGAATTGGATACAGATGTATTTCAAAACTTCTGAATCCTCCAGTAAGCCCCATTGAGGCCGTCTCTCAATGGTTTCAGAGAAGTAAATCAAGGTGTTCTAAAGGCCCAGTCAATCACCTGACTCGAATCCAGTTGAACAGGATTTAAAGACAATATGTTTAGAATAACGGACCAAAATCACACCTGAATACTGCAGAACATTCATCTCTTCATACAGGAAGTGTCTTGAAGCGTCATTACAAACAAAGGCGTCTCCACTAAGTATTAAATACATTTCAGTTAGCGTGTTCAATACTTTTTTCCTCGAGTCATTCCGCTTTATTACACATAACTTCATTTATGGACTTTAATGTTGTGAATTCTTTCTATTTCTGGATTTCTTGAGTTAACACTGATGTCTGGTGAAAGTTTCATGTGAACAACCTCATTGGAAATATATTTACTGACAGTAATATTGATGCGTTCAGTACTGTATATAAATGTAGGGATCGGTGTTTATTAATTCATTCATGCATTAGAGTTTGGTTATTCATCTATACATTCATGTTTTTATGTAATTATTTCGGGATTAGTGCGCATTCATTCATGTCTCTATTAGTGTTGATTAATTTATGTGTTTTATTTATTTATTTGCGACTTAAGTGTGAGTGATATAGCGACTCATATTGATTATGTCTGTCGCTCTGAAGTGCAGAAGCAGTGTGTTTTCCTAATCCGGTCTGAAACAAGCAACAATTTAAGGCAAACATGTCTGTTACCCTGGTAGCTGTGCTCAATCGTGATGCTTTTGAATGGTACTGAAACAATCTAGCTATTATTTTAGCATTCTACTGTAGCTAAAATAACCATTAGGTCCTGTACACAGGCATCCTGTTCATCATGGGTACTGTTCAGAGCAGGATCAGCTCGACCTACAGGATCAGCCGCAGACCGTGTCGGACGTCCCCAATCAGCAGGACGAGTCCGAGGAGAACGGGGGAAATGACAAGGTATGCTCTTTTCTTAAAAAAAGTAGGTTTAATCATGTTCAGCTTTTAGGTTTACACGAGTTACAAAGCTTTACACCAGAGTTAAGTGCAACTCTCTTTCTGCTTTTAACATTAATCTGTATCTGGGAAGCAAATATCTATTTCTGTATTCTGTTCTTAAATCATGATTTGATTTCCTCTTGGCTGGCTGATTGTGTAGATTGGTATTTGGGGCACATGGGGGTCATTTATCCATTTCTGGTTTTCAGGAGTGGCATAAAAAGCTCAGCTCGTGATCTCATAAAACAGACTCATGGTCTAGTATGCACATTATTAGAGCAGAGCTAGATCTGGCTTTTGGTTCCCAGATAATGTAATGAAATCAGATTATTTTACACCATTAGGGCTTTCCACACAGTATGTTGTCCCCCATTCACCTTCAACAACAGGTAACGCCACTCAGGTGCAGCAGCAGGTGGTGCAGCAAACAGCTAGGATCCCGAGAGACTTTCACTCGTGTCTTTGAGACCGAGTGCTTTGCTAGTAAACATGCGTTCTTTAGAAACAGAAAAGTAGCATGTAATACTGTTCATCTTTCTCAGGTCATTATTAAATCATCTTTAATCATGTAACGCAGCTCTCTGACAACTGTACGATGGTATGATCCAAAAGACACAGCTTGTGTTTGCACATGTGGTGTCATATGTAAAACAGTGGAATGTATTAATGCACGTTGAATTTGGAAATGTCTTGACCGAGGACTTTGCATTCACGTGCTTTCACGTTTCATGACATGGTTGTTATATCGTTTAGTAAAGCTAATTAAAATAGCCGCATTATACTTGCTGTACGCTTCTTAAACATGCTAAATGTAGAACTAGCAAGGTTAAAAAAGCGTTTTATAAAACGCTTTTTTAACCTTAGCAGTTCTACAAAGCGCTTTACACTGTGTCTCATTCACCAATTTACACCGATGGTAGCAGAGCTGTCATGCAAGGTGCTAGCTTGCCATCAGGAGCAACTTAGGGTTCAGTGTCTTACCCAGGAACACTTCGGCATGTGGAGTCACGTGGGCTGGGAATCAAACCGCCAACCCTACGATTAGTGTAACAACGCGCTGTACCACCTGAATCACAGCCGCCCCACGAACAAACATGCAGTTACAGCTTTACCTCTGACTGTTAGAAAGCACCGACACTGGAGACTCCTTCCTTAAATGTTATCTAAGCATCTGTCATTGCAGAAAACCCGACTTTAACAAATATCCATTTTAGATGGAACATCCACACTATCTGTACAAATCTGTTGTGTTAATGCTGGCATGTGGATGTTAAACAGGATTTGCTTCAAGACCCTCCTGCCGCTGACACTGTAGAGCATCTAACACAGACCGACCCGACCGATGAGCCACAGACTCAGGAAACCACACTGCAAGACAGTATCGATAAGGTACTCCAACACTCTGACATTTACATACATTTCAAATTTCTTCGCTCCAAACAACTATTTTCTTTTGTAAACATGTAGTTTTCCTGTAACAACACATTTCATGTGTATTTCATGTATAAATCTTCAGGATTTTCAGGTGGACGAGGCCCCAGCGGAGGTTGCGGTTGTCGAGCATGATCCAGAGTCTTCCATTACCCCCGAGGATGATGCTGGCTCTCAGAACACACATGTCTCATCTCTTCCTTCTGCATCTGAAACCGAATCTGAGACTGTTCATGTCTCGGAGGACCTGTCCTCCACGGCTACTGTCTCACCTGGACCAAGTGCATGCAGGTCAGAGGCTTGTAACAGCAGTGCTTAACTTTATCATGAAGTACCAAGAACATCTTTCTTGTCTGCATTTACATTTGAAGGACAAAGCTTTTGTTATCTGTTCTTTCACATGAGAAGGCGCTGACAATCAGTAGATTAAATTTCTCGAATGTAGAACGTTTTTGTAATGTTTGGTGTTCGTTCATCTTCAGTAAGCATTGTTTAATGGTCAGGGTCCATTGCGCATTATGGCATTTGATAGACGCCCTTATCCGCTACGTACATTTATCTCATTTAAGGGCCTTGCTCAAGGGCCCAGCAATGGCAGTTTGGCGGTACTGGTATTCGAACTCTCGATCAGTAGTCCAACATCAACAACTGAGCTACCACTGCGATGTACACACATACACACTCTCATACGTGGAGTGTTGCGTGTTCTCCCACCTCAATATGGGATTCTTCCAAGTTCTCCCAAAAACGGTGAGGTGGATTGGCTACACTAACTCGCCCCTAGGTGTGCAGGGGTGTAACTCGAGCTCGGGACCAAACCGAGGATCCTGGAGCCATGAGGTGTATTTGGTGACCTTTTCTCAACGTATTTCGGCGGATTCATTAAAATATCTCCTGAGACGAGAACTCCGATCTCCTGACACTGGTCTTCGGGGTGCGCCGGGTTCATTGACAATCAGGAGGAGGCGTTTCTACACGTTTGTCAGTAGTGTCAGTCCATTCAGAATGCTCCGACTCTTATACCAGCTTTCAGGTGTTCTAGCCTAAGCACCCCATTGATTTTGTTTTGGAGGTGTGTCCATGGAGAGAAGATTGAAGGGTGGGGCTGTGTTATTTTTGTTTGTTTGTTTTGGTTTTCTACTTAAGATCACTGACACCAGAATTCTGACCACGTTTCAGAGATCGAATCAGCCTGACATGATGAATTCGATGCAAAAGCCGATTCCAAAAATTGTAGTTCCTCCTCAGTTGTCTACTTAATTCATTTTTCTTACATATATATTTACACACAAGAGCAAACAAACTTTTCCCTCACGTTCAGTGGTGTTTTCTTTCTCTTCAGTGCCGGTGATGACTTCTGTTCTTCCACTCCCGTCAGTCCGGTCTCCCCAAGCGCTGCCTGTGAAGCAGGAGAAACCCCTTCATACGATGCAGACCTCAATAGGTGCGATACTGTACATCAAGCACAACTCATTACCCAGTCATTAAGTTCTCCATAAGCCGAAAACCCAAACATGTGCAGTGTTCTGAGCCAACACAAATAGACTATGAGGTTCTGTAGGTTTATGCAGGTCTTGTGAAAGAGCAATGGGTTGCACCGTCTGTCTCTAATGGGTTTATTGGTGATTAAACCAAGTGGGCAGGAAAATTTTATTGCACAATATCCTCATCCTCATTAATCAATCTTCTAATATACATTTACATTTATTCATATAGCTTTTATCCAAAGCAACTTACAAATGAGGGCGCACACACACTCACACACCAATGGTAGCAGGGCTGCATGCAAGGTGCTAGCTTGCCATCGGGGGTAACTTAGGGTTCAGTGTCTTGCCCAAGGACACTTCGGCATGGGATCACCCGGGCCGGGATTCAACCCTACGATTGGTGGATTAGTGGAAAACCCGCTCTACCGACTGAGCCACAGCCGCCCCTAATAAAAGCCTTGTGTAAATGTTTTCGCAGGCCACGACGAGCGAATATATCCAGCCAGATTTACCAAAGGTTCATTGATTCTTCTTCGTCGTTGCGTTAATATTTCGATAGATGCCAGTCAGCTGTGGAATTCCTAGCACGTTCATGGGCACAGCCGATTTGCATTTAGTGATGCTCATAAAAGGCAAAGCTTAGAGAGAGCTAAAAATAAACAAAGCGATGATTAAACAGTGAAAGAGCACCTCCAAAGCGTTGTCTAAATCTTCCACTAATGCAGCACATCTGTCACCACAGACATTTACATTTACATTTACATTTATTCATTTAGCAGATGCTTTTATCCAAAGCGACTTACAAATGAGAGCACACTCACACACCAATGGTAGCAGAGCTGCATGCAAGGTGCTAGCTTGCCATTGGGGGCAACTTAGGGTTCAGTGTCTTGCCCAAGGACACTTCGGCATGGGATCACCCAGGCCGGGATTCGAACCACCAACCCTACGATTAGCAGATTAGTGGACAACCCGCACTACCGACTGAGCCACAGCCGCCCAGACGCACATGAATTCTTCCTCCTTTTACAGGGTGGTGTTACTAACTGACTGGCTAATCTCGTGTGTTGTAATTTATGGATTTGTTTTCAAGTCGCTTTCTGATGTGAACACATTTGAATAAACAGCTCAAGCGAAACGCCGACCTAAGTGTCGTCATCGGAGTCTAGTTTCTACCACCCAGCACTATTTTGCCTAAAGAAAGTAGTTGAAATTTAATAACATTTAATTTGTTTAAAATATTTGTTTAACCAGGCCCTTGTTTTCTTTTCTCTCCCTGTGGTTTAATAGTCTTCCCTTGGTTTTGGAGAACAGCAGCACACCTGGAACAGGAAAGAGTACGAAGGCGGGCTTAAGCAGGGCGAGTCAGGGAACCAATGCCTCCAGCATGCTGAAAGAACAGGTCAGGGTTATGAGGAACATGTGAAATTCTTTATAGATACAGGGGTTTATTCCAAAAATGCTTAAGTTGCATAAAACGCCTATAAAAGCCACACTACAAGATCATCCCAGCTTGCATTCTTGTAAACATTTTAGTCAAACTACCTCCATTATTCCTTTTCGAGGTAGACGCGCGATAATAATAAAATATGTTCATATTTTCCCAAGTGCATTTTTTGTGAAATAGCTGTAACTGCTATTAACCACAATGATTTTGGTTCATATCATCAATCCTGCCCAATGTAGATAAACAAGACTTCTCTGTTGCACTGTTCACCAGAATGTTCCAGTATCAACAGAGGCAGATCCGTCTCTTCCCAGCAAAGACCCAGAAGACATTCCGACTTTTGACGAATGGAAGAAGATCATGATGGAAGTGGAGAATGAAAAAAGTAAGACGCAGTGAGCGTAACTGTCTTCTCGTGGATTTGCTGCGCGTCACTGATTTAAGATTATCTGATCTATTTCTTAGAAATCCATCCTGTTGACGAGGTGTAGAGCTCATTACTAAGAATCGCTGATGTTATGTCTTTTTCCTCGACTCCACCAGGTCAAACCACTCACACGTCCTGTAACGGGGGCTCTAGTGCTGTTAAGAAAGTGCAGAAAACCACGAACTACGCCTCCGTGGAATGTGGCGCTAAGATCCTGGCCTCTAATGCTGAAGCAAAGGTACCCAAACCAGCTTCGGGGTGTTGTTTTGCACTGAATGGCCAATGACTTCAAGGTTCTAATGCCTGCGCTGTATTTTATCCATTGACTAATGAATGCACATTGTACGTGTTATCCATTTAAAGTTACGTTTAATGTTGGGAAACAAAGGAACAAAGGTCGTTCCTGTTATCACTTACGTTATAGCAGTCGTACACTCCCTTCACCAGCCTCTGTTTTTCTTTTGTACTGGAAAACAGCTTCACCTCTCACATTATGAAACGCTGACACCGGAGACTCATCAACGCTGAAGTCGTTCTGTTAGCGAATCTATTCAAATAAACATGTGATTTGCCTTTCCACGTTGCTTTTAGAGAATCCAGATCATAATCAAGCATTTAGCAGCATAAAAATGTCAGTTGCTCATCATTCATTATGCACTCTGTTGCCAGCTGCTGTGGTATAAGAGGAATAAAACACTTGAGCACATGTTATATGAAGATAATCACCTCTGGGCAGCCATATTAAATCAGCCTCATCACACTGCGCAGTTGATTATTAAAGTGGAAGCCAAAGGAACATGTGCTGGTTCACTAAACCATTACCGGCTCCATATTGGTGTAAACGGAGCAGTTAAAGTTTGACGGATATACATGGTGGACGTTACTAAACAGCACAGGCATGAAGTTTCCGTACAGCAATCTCTTATGTCAGCAATGCATTTTGGAAATTCTGGGGCGAGAATGATTCTTACTGCCATGTTTGTTCGTTCTCTTAGAGCACTTCTGCCATCCTGATGGAGAATGTAGATGTTTACATGCTGAACCCTTGCAGCAATAAGATCTGGTAAGCCAAGTCCAACATTCACTGTATCTGCTGCTTATGAAGGACACGGCGTATAAATATAAGGACCACGTTCATCCGTTTATTACGTGTGTAAGTCCTCAAGACACTGATCTGGAAACAAAATCAGCAGACATGGCAATAAAGTTTATAATACAGGTTAAAGACGAGCACTCTTCGATGTATCCCTCACTCTGATATTTCTTCTCGTTTTCCGTTTTCTCCTCCTCACCTCTAAATCACACCTCTCTAACTCAATCTCACCCAACAATCATATCCACCTTTTTCTTCAAGTTCACCCATTCTGTTCCTCTGTGTGCACCTCCAGGTTTGTCATTGAGTTGTGTCAGCCCATTCAGGTGAAGCAGCTGGACATTGCCAATTTCGAGCTCTTCTCCTCGACCCCCAAAGACTTTCTAGTCTCAATCAGTGACAGGTCAGAACTTGAGAACGTTTGATTTGGTAGATGTTTGTGACATGCTGAGATTCTTTTTGCTTAGCTCTCACTAGACTCTGTCATACCTTTGGGGTACGAGGTCGTGTGTGTGTGTGTGTGTATATAAATATGAAATCAACCATGCATGCAGTTTGTATAAGTGAAAAAAAAGAAAGTGACGCAAAATACTACAAATATTCATATTAATAACCCTGCTTTCAGCATTTGTGGGGCTGTGGGCACTTCCCTTTAAATGCTACGTATATTTTCACGCTATTCATCATTATACCACAGCACCATTGCATGTTGGATTCTGATTGGTTTAGACAGTGTCGATTCATTTTCTATAGCAGCAGCTTTCGCCTCACACCTCCAGGGTCCGAGGTTCGAGTCCCGCCCGGGCCATGTGTGTGCGGAGTTTGCATGTTCTCCCTGTGCTGTGGGGGTTTCCTCTGGGTACTCCGGAATCCTCCCCCAGTCCAAAGACATGCATGTTAGGCTGATTGGTGTGTCTAAAGTGTCCGTAGTGTATGACTGTGTGTGTGAGTGTGAATGTGAGTGTGCCCTGTGATGGACTGGCACTCTGTCCAGGGTGTACCCCGCCTTGTGCCCGATGCTTCCTGGGATAGACTCCAGGTTCCTCGTGACCCAGATAAAGGAGTAAGCGGTAGAGGATGGATGGATGGATGGATGTATTACTACATTTGTTTAGGAATTAATACTGATCATTGAAGCCAATACATCCATTACACATTTAACAATACTGTTTTCCTTGTTCATTGAAGCATATAGTTCTTACATTGCATTGTAATTAAGGTCCGCCCCAAATGTATTGTGGTGCAATTAAACATTTCTGGTTTGTCCACAGATATCCAACCAACAAATGGGCCAAACTCGGGACCTTTCATGCCCGGGATGAGCGCACGGTCCAGAGTTTTCCACTGGACGAGCATTTGTATGCTAAATACGTCAAGGTATGTGAGGAAGGTCCACTTGTGCTAAATCCATTGTGCTATCTGGTCAGATACCACGACGTCCAGGAAAACCATTACGCACAAGGTTCATATAACGCTCAGCTGTGTGCTTGATCTGTGTCCTGTACCAATCCTGTCAGTCTGGATTAAAAATAACTGAAACTGAATCAATGAATGGTGAATAAATTTGACGCAGTGCTTGTCTGAAGGTTAGTACAGAGATGTTTTTGTGACGGGCTTTAAGGACTGGTTCTGCTTGGTGTGTAGTGAGCATTTTCACTGCTGCTGCTCACCATCGCTTTCTTTCCTTCTGTTTTTCTTTAGTTTTTTTTCTGTCTGCTATTTGTTTTTATTTAGTGTTTTTCATGTCTTGATCTCTCAAACCTTCAGAATATATATTTTTATATATAAAGAAAATTCTCAATCTGTAGAACCAGTTCAGATTTATCATGAATTGTGGGCAAACTATCCTCTCAACTGTTTTGCCTTGTCTTTTTTTCCTGTAATTCTGTCGTTTCTCTTCTGCATCAGATGTTCACCAAGTACATTAAGGTTAGCTCTCTCTTTTTCTTGGATGTGCTTGAATGACTGGGTGAAGAAATGAATGGTGCTCGGTACTAAAGTGCGCTCCATCACAGTGGAACCTCAGTGGATTATTGATTGCACCGCGCCTTCAGATTAGAGCACGTCTAGAAGTTTCTCGCAGAGGATTGTGTGCAGATTTCATTTTCCAGATGAGGTTCTTTTCCTGTGCAGCTCAGTGCTGTGTGGTGTGGGTCAACTAATCTTGAAAGGTTCAACTTGTATGCTATTGAGACAACCTACGTGCGTATTAATTAAACGATGACCCCTTTAATGGTCGTCTACTTAAATAACATCAATAATGGGTGTACAACACATGAAATGTCCAGGAAAACGGCTCAATCTACTTCCATACACAAACTCAATAGCGCCATCAGATGGCTTTGCGTCAGAGCCAGAGTAGAGCGCTTGTCTGGATGTGTGAGCTGGGAGGGCTTGTGTGTAAACATAACCCAGCTATTCTCTTCATGTCCTAGGCAAGGTTAAAGTGTGTGCTCTTTTTAATTAACTGCAACTAACAACCCTGAATGCTCTCTTGCTCTCACTTACTTTGTGTTCTGAGATTCAAATATAAAGATGTCTGGTTACGTTTATGTACTAAGTGGTGAAAGGTATTTGATTTTCTTTTTTTCCTCTACTCCACTGGCTTTTATTGCTTATCCGAGTCTGGTGAACAGCTTTCTAACAGTCTTGTTGCAATCCACATTCAGTGAAGTGCCTGAGAGAAATGCATTGTTCCTCATTATTTCCCATAATACACCATTTTAACCAATTAATCTCCGTACCAACTATACCAGTATTGTCCATATTTAATAATATGAAAGGTGTATTTTCCTTCAAAATACTATAATACTCCTTTTTGTTGTTACATTTTGATTTGACTGTAGGTGGAGCTGTTGTCACACTTTGGGTCTGAGCACTTCTGTCCTCTCAGCCTACTCAGGTAAAACAATACAAGCCTTTTTCCAAAAGTGTGGGGGGGTGTATGTGTGTGTGTGTGTGTGTATGTATATATATATATATATATATATATATATATATATCATAACCTGAAGCATTGAAGTCCTTATCATTGTTTTTGTGTGTTCAGGGTGTTTGGCACAAGTATGATGGAGGAGTACGATTTGAATTCTGAGCCCTCTGAGAGACTCAACTTCCAGGACGAGGACGATGGTGAGAACCGGCTTTTGAAATACTCAGGAGACCATTTTTGTCTACATCTTATCTTTCCACTGATGTTTCATAGTAATGCTATCCTGTGAATGTAATTCTTCTATTAAACCTGTAGATTATCCTCCTGGATATGTTCCATCAGATGACAAAGCTTCAAAGGATCTGATTGGGTCTGCCACGGGTGAGTTCCAACGTAGTATTTCTTTCATTCATTCATTCATTCATTCATTCATTCATATCTCTTCAGTAAGCACTTTCTCCTGGTCAGGCTCGTGGGGAACACTGGGCACACCTGAATGGGACGGCATCCATTGTAGTACACATACGCAGTCACACCTAGGGGCAATTTTATCGTAGCAGTTACCCACCTAGCAGCATATTTTTTTTTGTGGAAAAACCCCTACATGGACATAGGGAGAACATGTGAAAATCCACACGGACAGTAACCCAAGTTCAGGATTGAACAGGAGACACTGTAGCTGAGAGGCAGCAAATATACCAGGTTTTTTTTTTCTTTTTCTGTACTAAGGGTTTTAGCAGAAAACCGAATATGTTATATCTAATCTATGATGAGGTTAATCAACTTGAGTTATGGTAGGGTTTAACCACAAAAGTATGTTTACTATGAAGTATTCCAGGCATATTGACATGATTGCTTCAGCAATTAAGCACTGAATTGTCATGTATTTTTATTTTATTTTTTATTTTTTACAGATGCTATTCTCAACATGGTGAACAATATTGCTGCTAATGTGTTGGGTGGAAATCCAGAAGATGGTAATTCTATACACACATGCACAAACACACACACAATCCTGCAGTGACACATGCTTGAACAATGATGTACACTAGGGGTATACGATTTAATCTGCAGAGGCAACATGATATCTACTGTCAAGCATTTCATCATGTAAGGTGAGAATAGGTTTATACAAAGTGTAAAGTAAGAGCTGTACATGTTAGTACTTCGAAGACCAAGCTCCATTAGTGGAATCAAGTGTGCCTCCAACTTGGTTGGGGGGGGACAACCCTGCAACCTTTGCAGATAATATTTAACACAGTAAATGTACAGGATGCACAATGAACAAACTCTTTTAGAGGGAATTTGGACGTTAGTCTGCTTAATTATTCCATTGTGTTCAACAGGCAATTATTCTTCCCTGCATTTAAATGCGACTGAGACATCAGGAACTCCAGATCAGACAGCCTCCCCAACCTCACCCAAGATTACGTGAGTACCTGAGAAGATTTGTTTAAAACATTTTACATTTCCAGTAAGCGCACACAGATTAACCAGATTGTATAGTCAGTAGTACTACCCAAAGGTGCAGTGCTTATTTGAAGCGGCTGTGGCTCAGTCGGTAGAGCGGGTTGTCCACTAATCCACTAATCGTAGGGTTGGTGGTTCGAATCCCGGCCCGGGTGATCCCATGCCGAAGTGTCCTTGGGCAAGACACTGAACCCTAAGTTGCCCCCGATGGCAAGCTAGCACCTTGCATGCAGCTCTGCTACCATTGGTGTGTGAGTGTGCTCTCTTCTGTAAGTCGCTTGTAAATGTAAAATGATATTTTTGTAAACAATATCAACACAATTCAGACAATGTCCATTGTAAAAAGCGCTATACAAATTGATTAATTAATTAATTAAATAAATATTGGATTCTTTGCTAATGAGAACAGTTAGAGTTAGCAGTATGCAAGAGACGGTCTCATTCCTTTCAGTTTTAGCCAGCTGTCATTTGTTGTTGAGTAACATGTTCCTTTATTTTCCTTCTATTATGTAATTCAGGATGGAGAGTTTGGAATCGGACGAGCAGGAATTGAAAAAACTCACCGAGACCCTCTCAATGACGCACGGTAGAGACGCAGGTCCGACGGCCACTCTACCCACTGTGTCACTCTCAGAGACTGTAACACCGTCAGCTCTAGAGTCCGCCGGGACCGCAACAAACAAAGAAGATCAGATCGTTACTCTGCTCCCTGAGGATGAGGTGGATGAGCCAGACAAGTCCTCCATCTCTATACCACAGGACACAGAGAAGGAAAGGGTGAAGGCTCCACAGGAGCAGCAGTACTCGGGCGTGAAGGAGAGTTGGGAGCACACTCCTGACTCCAGTTCTTGTGTTGTGTCGCTTAAAGAGTACCTCCTGCAGAGCTGCATTCCCCTTCAGAAGAAGACAAAAAAGAAATCTCAAGAATCACATTCTCAACTGAACACTTTCCACGAAACGGAAACCTCAGTCCCAGTCATGGTCTCATCATCCCTGATGCAAGTGCTCCACACCCAGACTGTGGAGACAACCTTTCCAATGGAAGCTTCTGCTGTGGTTGTTCCATCTCTTAGTGAGAGTGAACATTTGCCTGATACTGAATCTGTGGATCTTGCACCAAGTCTTACTTCAGCTCTGGTGACACTTGCATACTCTGACACTCTTGCCTCTACAGCCACTCATGTTGTGGATTTTCTGGACCCTTTGGCTGTCGAGAGTTCTGATTTGAAGCTTAATGAGAAGAGCAGAGATAAACCAGTGGAGGACAAACACACTCCCATTCTCACCAGTAACCTGGATCTGACATCCACTCCAGTGTTAACCACTAAAAGTGATGAGATGGATCAAGTCCAGATGTCTGTATCTGCAGTAGAGAAATCTACCACTGAGAAGAACACCTTGACTCCTAGTTTGCTGACTAGCACCATGGATCAGGTGACTTTTACCCCTCTATCAACTTCTACAGATCAGTCCTTTGTCCAACGATCCATAAGCAAAAGTGCAACTCCTGCTGTATCAATAACAGCTGCCCCTTTAACAGAACCCTTTGAGGTGGTTGCAGATGTAGCAGAACCTAAAAGTGAAGATCTGCTAGATGAAGCTTCCATCGGAGGCCACAGTGTCAACATTCAATCCGAAACCTCTATTAATGGCCAATCAGTGCAACCATCGTCCTCTGACTACTACGCCGAAATCCCCAGCTCCACCGAGGCACCGATCCATGGCTCCAGCCAGAAGGAGTCAGTCTTCATGAGGCTAAACAACCGGATCAAAACCCTGGAGGTGAACATGTCACTCAGTGGCCGTTACCTGGAACAGCTCAGTCAGAGGTGATTACTGCTCTTACTGACCATTCTTAGCGTGATTTCAATAACAAATACTATTAACATCATTTATTATTAGATATTTTCTTCCTAAGCCCAAGCTCTCGCCATGACATACTCATGAGCTGAGCAAGGGCATTCGAGATATGGATGGCTTCTTCAGTTTTGCTTTGAATCCTACTTGCTTGTTTCATTTGGCTCGTACGTTTGTCTTTTCATAGATATCGAAAGCAGATGGAGGAGATGCAGAAGGCTTTCAACAAAACCATCATTAAACTCCAGAACACTTCAAGGATGGCTGAAGAACAGGTCAGCAAAATGAATAACTTCATCTCGCTGATCTTTTTCTCTGTAATGTATTGAGTGGTGGTAGGGTATGGAATGGGATATAAACACTAGGGGGCATGTTGTTATCCTAGGAAAATTATTAATGATGGGGTGATATGATGTGGCCCATGGAGTTACCATCCAAAGTTGATTATTTTCCAATAACTACTGATGGACTGAGACCAAGACCTGATGTATTTAATGATCACTGTTGAGACTGACATGGAATGAATAATGCACTCTGAAATAGTGGTCCTAGGAAGGAACAGCAATTTATCAATTGCAACAATGTCTAATTACTGCCTTTGAGCACCTACATAATTACTTGCATCCAAAAACCAATAAAACCTTTCATCTTGCACATAATTAGTTGTGATATGTGTGCTTTATAATACTGAAAGGTAGTAAAGGTCCAGACATTATTTCCCTGCTATTTATTAGAAAACTGAACTATCTTATTTGGCTCTTAAACCAGCAATAACATGGACCGGTCCTTAAAAAAGCTTCGTGGTTGCATCCTGAATCTGTAGCCTAGTTTTCATCAGACACTTTCTGGTCATCAGTTATGTTAAAGTTTGGGCTGGACTGGGACGCCAGAACAGCATGTTGTTATTAATCTGATCTTTTCTGCCTGTAGGATCAGAAACAGACCGAGTCTATACAGGTGCTTCAGAGGCAGCTGGAGAACGTGACTCAGCTCGTCCTTAACCTGTCACTGCAAGTGAGCCAGCTACAGAGAGAGGTATCGACCCACTGCCCTTACTAAAACCACTGTATATGTGCATGTGTTTGAACAGTATAGGTTACATGTTAATGTTGATCAGTAAACTAATGCTGCTGTGTTGTACAGGTCTCTGACAGGCACAGCTACCTGCTGCTGTGTGTGGTCCTTGGCTTGCTCATCTGCATCGTCATCGGTGTTAATTACTGTCGCATGTCGGCTGAGAGTCTCTCGACAGAACCTGACACATACGTACCAAACTCCTACAGCTACTGCTGTCCTGACAGGTGAGCCTCGGTACTCGCATTGATTTACTCATTTCACTTTAGATGCGTTTTATTTGTGCCGGCTTTGATTTAGTTTAATCCAGACAATCCTGATGATTTTCAGAGATTCCCCTGATGAGGACATGAACCCAAAGCGGAGAGCATCTTATCCATTTGCACAGTCATCCCTGCAAATTATAACTACTGAAGGTAGAACTGCTTTCAAGCAAGATCGCATTGGAAGCAATGCCGGGAGGGTTTTGATGTGATTCTACAGTAAACAGGGGGTGCCCATGAGCGACAGATTTCATGTCCAGTTTTTTTTTTTTTTTTTTTTGATCGGTGGACAAGTATAGCCGCTTTTCCACCGAAATTACCCGGAACAATTAATCCCAGGAACTTTTTTTTTCAAGGTACCATTTGGTTCCTCCAGACTTTTGTTGTCTGCGTTTCCATGACGGTCTAAAGTACCGTGAAGTTTAGTCAAGTTAGTCCAGTGATGTATGATACCTTGACCCTCTAAGTATGCTACAATCAAACTGATTACTGGCACAATGTCCATCCATCCATCTTCAACTGCTTACTCCTTTTCAGGGTCACGGGGGAACCCGGAGCCTATCCCAGGGAGCATGGGGCACAAGGCGGGGTACACCCTGGACAGGGTTACTGGCACAATGTTGAAAAAAAAAAAAAAACATGTAACAGTTTGCAGCAATAAAACTGGTGGTTTGGGGAAGTGGTAGCTCAGTGTTTACGACGGTGGACTTCTAATCAGAAGGTCGTGAGTTCAAATCCCAGCACCGCCAAACTACCACTGCTGGGCCCTTGAGCAAGGCCCTTAATGCTCAACTGCTTAGTTGTATAAAGAAAATGAGATAATTTTAAATCGCTCTAGATAAGGGCGTTGGCCAAATGCTAGAAATGCTAGTGGTTAGGATGCTTGGTTGGTGGAAAACCTAATTTTCCCTCCTGACACTCATGGGCACATGGACAACGTTTGGACCTGATCATGCAGCCTCAGAGGACTTGATTATTTATTTATTGAAATTGGTCGTTCCTTCATTACACGTTTTTGTCAGTAACCTTTCACATTTTTTTATAGGTCCAGGAAACGAAGCATATAATGTAGAAACTCGTAGGAATTCAACCGGGAGTAAAAAGGTATTTTTAATAATTCATTATCCAATAAATTTGGTTCCACTTCATGATTGTGTCCCACCTGTTGTTGATTCTTCACAAAAAAAATAGTTTTATATCTTTATGTTTGAGGCCTGAAATGTGGCAAAAGGTTGAACAGTTCAAGGGGGTCGAATACTTTTGCAAGGCACTGTAAATCAGGGTAATTATTTATGTCTTGTTGAAAGTTCTGTGCGCCATTTTGATTGGAAACAACATTTTTTTTTCAAATGAACGACTGCTCTGTCTCTCCTTCCAGAAAAAGCTTTGTAAAATGAAATCCGGCAGAAAGCCAGAGACGATAACTCCCACACTACTCTCCACCCTTTCAGTCCCCAATGGAGGATTGCTGTGTAATGACCACCGTCCTCACAATCTGGACGTAAAGCTGCCTCCTCGTAGCCTCGTCCCTGCTCCCTTCTCCTACAGAAACTCTCCATCAGAGGGAAGCTCCGAAGACTCCTCCCATTCAGACGAGCCTTCATTCTGCGGTATCGCCTCCTGCAGCCGCCTCTGTGATCCTCTGCCTGCTGCAAAGAGCTGCTTGAAAAAGAGGAACCGTTTGAAAAAGAGGAGCACAGTACTCAAGCAGCTTCTTCAGCCCGTGCAATGTAACGGCCCGCCGGTCACGGCTAAGTTCACCCTGCGTAGCTTAATCACAGGCTCCACAGAGCTGAACACGAACCGGTCAGGAGTCCCACTGCTTCCTAAAAAGAACAGTTTT
>JAFFST010047779.1:12839-18216 GCA_022414735.1 Noturus placidus | reverse complement strand
AGGTCCTGGTAGTGGTGTAGAGCGCCCTCTATCGGCACTGCGTAAAATGAAGGAGGAGCGAGACTCGGATGAGAAGGCGCTCAGTGTGTCCCAGGCAATACAGAAAGTGAACTCCCCCTTACACACACTCACATCAGACAAACAGCATCACACGCACTCATCTGAGCTCCAACACCACCCAGGTCATGTTCTACAGAGGAGTGTGCTCAGCTTCAGTCCGGTACACACACACACACACATACGATTTGTTATTCTGCTTCACTATAATCCTCCATTTTACTCCAATAGTGATGCAAACATATGCAAATTAGAATGACATTGGTCCGTTTGATTGGCTGCTGTCTCTCAGCAGGTGAACTGCACCATCACAGATCAGGCAGACATCAACCATAATATTGAGGAAGAGGAGGAGGATGAAGATGAGAATCATTTAATGAGAGCCATGCAGAGGATCACACTTATGGGGCCCAGGTAACACCACACACACACACACACACTGGATGTGTTTGGGCTCAGGTGGTAGAGCGGGTTGTCCATTAATCATAGGGTTGGCGGTTTGATTCCCGGCCCACATGACTCCACATACATTTGGCAAGACATTAAACCCAAAGTTGCTCCCGAAGGCAAGCCAGCACCTTGTATGGCAGCTCTGCTACCATTGGTGTGTGTGTGTGTGTGTGAGAATGGGTGAATGATTTTTAATTTCTCTCTCTCTCCTTCTGTCTCTCTCTCTCTCCCCTCCTCTCTCTCTCTCTCTCTCTTTTTATCTCCTCTCTCTCCTTCTGTCTCTCTCTCCTTCTCCCCCCTCTCTCTCCTCCTCTGTCTCTCTCTCTCTCTCTTTTTATCTCCTCTCTCTCCTTCTGTCTCTCTCTCCTCTCTTTCTATCTCCTCCTCCTCTCTCTCTCCTGTCTCTCTCTCTCTCTCCTCTCTCCCCCCCCTCTCTCTCTCTCCTTCTCTCTCCTCCCCCCCTCTCTCCGCTCCCCCCCTCTCAGTCAGCAGAAGAGGTTGTTGAAGGCTCTACAGAATATTAAGACTGATGCTCAGTCCACAGTTTCTCACACACACATCAACATCAGCAGTTCCCCACCAGCTGTAAGTGTGTGTGTCTACATTGTTTGCTCATTTATTTATAAGGGTTGTGTAATGTCATAGTGAGTGTAACTGTCACTCATCCTCAGTGGGTGGGGTCACTGTATATAGATTTTTATACACTTTACCAATTTTCCAAAATTCAATTTTTTACTAATATTAACAAATTACATTTCTGTGTTTCTTCTATGAATACAAATTACTTAATCTTATTAATTTGGTTAATTTCCACTGAGCATTTTAGTATTAGATACTATATAATCACGTCTTTAGTTCATTTTGATCATTTTTATACTTATTAATTAAATAATTTATTAGCATTTATTATTTGCTTAACTATAATAAAACATGAATTAACACATCACATTATTCATGTGGTTTACATGACTGATGGACGTGTATGTTAATAATGACAGAGGAGGCGGGGCTCAGCAGAGGCTCTTTGTGTTACCATGGAGATTTTGTCGAACTGGGGAGGCGGGGGACGAGTAGGGCTGACGGAGGTCCAGTTCTTCTGCAGGAGGAACCGCAAACTTCATGTCTCCCCTCATGACCTGGACATCCGGAACGCCGATCAGCCCGGGAACCTCGCCGCTCTTGTCAACGGCAAGACTAAAGTGAGACACCACACCCTAATATCACTCTCATCATTATTCTGCATATATTAATGCGCTCATTTTAATATTCGAATATGGTTTCTTTCTATAGTTACAGCTCATTCACAGGGACTTGCGGGTGATGAGTCACATAAAACTTATTACTCTGCTGTGTGTGTGTGTGTGTGTGTGTGTGTGTGTGTGTCTGTGTGTGTGTTTACAGACCACTAAAGAGCGGGACATGTGGGCGTGTCGGTTTCACGCACCAGTTCAGCTGTACTTTGTGGTGAGAAATACGGAGTGCTCCACGGACTTCAGCATCGCACGCATTAAAATCTGGAATTATAACCGCAGTCTGAACGTGAGTACACACACACACACACACACACACACACACACACACACACACAGATGCCTGTGAACCTTCTGGAACAGTTACAGCATCCTGAAGGGTCATTTATTAATAATAATCCTAATGTGTGTTGAACAGTAAATAGTTAATGTTGATGGTTTGTACACATTTGTGTATTTTGTGTGTGTGAGTGAGAGAGTGAGTGAGAGAGAGAGAAAGAAAGTAGAGCAGTTGGAGATTAGCTCCAGGGGATTAGCTGAGCTGAGCAGTTTGTATTTGTCAGTGTGTGTCTACACACACCTCACACACCATCCACACACGACTCGTACTCAGATTGTTTTCCCATCAGGAGCTGGCTGTCGGAGCGCGTGACGTGCGAATGTACGTGAACAGCACGCTGGTGTTTGATGGTCAGTTAGAAAAAGGCTCTGGTAACCAGGTGTTCGATTACAGCACAACCATCCACCTGCAAGAACTCCAGCTCCCAGAATGCACCTCTCCTAGCCCTGCCTGCTTCAGCACAAGTCGCTATGACAACCTGTCTCTGGATCAATCCAAACCCGCCTCCTTCACGTTAAAGGAAGTGAGTGAGCGATCACGGAAAGACAGAGATTGTACCCCCGCGAGCAGTAACAGCAGACACAACATGCAGATGGACTCATTAGAGCTCGAAGATCTACCCCTGGTAGGGAACAACGGGAAGGCGGTTACCACAGTGACCACCCAGCCAGCGTCACGCAGGGCTCGGGGGCGCCCCCCATGGCTGGAGCCTGAGAAGAGAAGCAATAACAAACACCAACCCACAGCGAAGCACAAACTCTCAGTCCTGGATGATGTCTCCTGCAGTCCAGCCAGCGTCTGTGGCAACCAGGTGGCGCCACTTACACAGACAGCGGAGAGAAGCTATGAGACCAAACCAGAGCAGGAACCATATCTGTTTGATACTCTGCGCAAGGAGAAACCACACTTACGAGCCACCAGCGGCCGCAGAGGGTCTGCACGCTCTCAAATGAAACCACAGAGCCAAGACGCAGAGAGGTCAGGTAAAGCAGTGCACAATCTCTGTATAATGAAAAACTGTATAATCTGAAGATAACATGGCCTTCAGCGTTTTATTGATTTTATACAACACTTTTAAAAGAAAAGAAAAGAAAACCATGAAACGTTATAAACGTCTGTTTTTAATATCAATGTTTTTGTTTCATCTGAAAACTGATTACAAAGTATCATGTCCATGTTTCTCACTTCTCAACTTATCATAGAGGAGCTTGGCCTAGTTGCCGATGGTAACCATGGTCTGCGGTCACACTGGCTGAGCGAGACAGATGACAACAAACCCAGAATGATGACTAGATCACCAGACTCGCTGACAAAGTTTGATCAGCATGAGGGTGACATTTTTGACGAGTTTCTCCAGCGCAGGTCCCGCCCCATTGTTGTGACACCGGACTCTGTGACCTCTGACCCTGAGGAGGAGTTTGAGATCCCGGTCCTTCCGCAAGGGCAGCACCTAGTAATGCGTATCCTGTCCACGTGGGGAGACCGTCGCTACGTAGGCCTGAATGGTGTGGAGATATTCAGTGCCAGCGGAGAGCCTGTCACACCGCGACGCATCGCTGCTGTGGTGAATGGACTACCTGAGGTTAATGGCGACGTCTCCATGGTGATAGATGGCATCCATCGCACGCAGGACGACTCCCACATGTGGCTGGCCCCATTTGTGATGGGGAGGCGGTGCGAGATCACACTGGACCTTGGAGAGATGCAGCGCCTCGCCATGATCCGTGTGTGGAACTACAACAAATCCCGCATTCACTCGTTTAGAGGAGTGAGAGACGTGGACATGCTGCTGGACGGACGGAGGATCTTTAGAGGAGAGATCGCTAAAGCATCTGGCACGCTGATTGGAGGTGTGTTACCATCCACTTCCACATGGTCATGTACTCTGTCCATGAGGATTGGGGACAGTGGGGATTAGGGGACAGTGGGGATTGGGGATCGTGGGCATTAGGAGACCGTGTGGATTGGAGACAGTGGGTATTAGGGGACCGTGTGGTTTGGGGACAGTGGGCATTAGGGGACTGTGTACATTAGGGGACTGTGTGGATTAGGGGACTGTGTGGATTGGGGACCATGGGCATTAGGGGACCATGGGCATTAAGAGAATCATGTGGATTGGGGACAGTGGGGATTAGGGGACAGTGGGGATTAGGGGACTGTGTGGATTGGAGACCGTGAGCATTAAGGGACTGTGTGGATTAGGGGACTGTGTGGATTGGGGACCATGGGCATTAAGAGAATGGTGTGGATATTAGGGGACCGTGTGGATTAGGGGACCGTGGGGATTAGGGGACAGTGGAGATTAGGGGGCCAAGTGGATTGGGGGACCGTGGGGATTAGGGGACTGTGTGGATTGGAGACCATGGAGATTAGGGGACCGTGTGGATTGGAGACGTGGGAATTAGGTGACCGTGTGAATTGTGGACTAGGGAACTGGGGGACAGTGTGGACTGATATCCTTAACCGTTCTTTCCGTCTCTTAGGTCTAGATCAGTTTGGTGATACAATCCTCTTCACCACGGACGATGAGATCCTGGAAGCCATGTCACGCTTTGATGACACGTTTGTTTGTGTTAATGAGGAGGTGGGGTCTGGAGCAGAGGGGGAGGAGCTTCAGCGTCCACAGACTGCAGACGAAGAAGAAGAGGGAATACCACAAACACAAGCCGGAATTAGGGAGGACAGCACAGCTGTGAGTGTGTGTGACTGTGTGAGAGTGTTGTTGAGAGAGAGAGTGTGTGTGTGTGTGTGTGTGTTTATATATTTAAATCTGTGTGTGTGTGTGTGTGTGTATTTGCAGAAGAACCAGGACACTTCAGTAGAGCCATGTGCTGAACCAGAGAACTCGAGTTCTGGTCTCTACACGGGCAAGAGTAAGATTATCATTCTTCACTAATATTAATCCAACACTGTCTCTCTGTGTCTCTCTGTGTGTCTCTGTGTCTGTCTCTCTACGTGTGTCTCTGTGTCTGTCTCTCTCCGTGTGTGTCTCTCTCCGTGTCTGTCTCTCTCCGTGTCTGTCTCTCTCCGTGTCTGTCTCTCTCCGTGTGTGTCTCTGTGTCTGTCTCTCTCCGTGTGTGTCTCTGTGTCTGTCTGTCTCTCTCCGTGTGTGTCTCTGTGTCTGTCTCTCTCCGTGTGTGTGTCTCTGTGTCTGTCTGTCTGTCTCTCCATGTGTGTCTCTGTGTCTGTCTCTCTCCGTGTGTGTCTCTCTCTGTGTGTCTCTGTGTCTGTCTGTCTCTCTCTGTGTCTGTGTCTGTCTGTCTCTCTCTGTGTCTGTGTC
>JAFFST010047778.1:12519-17865 GCA_022414735.1 Noturus placidus | reverse complement strand
CACACACACACACACACACACACACACACACACACACACACACACACACACACACACAGCTGCTCTTCTCTAGCCAGGTGTTATGACTGAGAGATTCTTTTTCCTCTCCGGGTTAGTTTAGCCATAATTACAAAGCTGCATGCATTGGAAGGACATCAATGTACTCCGTGTGTGTGTGAGAGAGAGCGAGAGAGAGAGAGAGAGAGAGAGAGAGAGAGAGAGAGAGAGAGAGAGAGAGAGAGAACCTAAACCCAGGTCAGCACAAATCCTGCCACCAGAATGTTTCTCAGACTCCACACTTTAATAAATAAATAAATACATAATAGAAAAGGGGATAATAAAAAAATAAAATAAAAATAAAATATATTGTCACAATACTCACAATGTGACTCACAGACTTCATGCTAAAATCTACCGTATATTTCAATTGATTAGGGTCTATTTATTCAGAGATTTATTTAATTTCATTATAACCCGTTTTGACCCGTCTGTATAAGAATGAATCAATTCTATCGTAGAGATTTGTTTATGCTTGTTTTCTACACAACATATTTCATATTCATTTTAGAACAAAGTTCTGAGTCTTTTAGACAAACCAACCAAGAAGGTGAAATGAAATGATATTTAAAGATCATTTCCTCAACAGTTTCCTGTTTTAAAGACTATAACGTGTGTTCTGAGGTCAGTGTTTCCTGTCGGAATGATCTGTTTAACTGGAGCAGAAGCTCATATCCACTCCGCTACCTGTTCCTATCAAATATGCATTTGTTTAGTATTTGAGATGTTATGAAGGACGGTCTAAAATTGCATAAAAGTGACATCTCATTGGTGCTTTTCTTATTTTAAGTGAAATGGCGTGTTTCTGGAGCTCCAGTCCCATAAATATTGACATTTTGGATCAGTTGTATCATTGAGTTTTAGTGAAATGTAGAGAACAGAACAGGACGGAGATGCTCTGAGCAGAACAGGATCTTACCGTGTAGTGCTAAAGCTGCGCATGCCCGTAGCCTCGTGTGTTCAGTTCAGTTCAGTCCGGTCCAGTCCAGTCCAGTCCGGGCCAAACGTGACTCTACTCGTTCTGCACTACAGAGAAACCACTAGACATACGACTTCCTCTACCACACACCGCTCTTATCACACACACACACACACACACTGGTGCAGACAGCCTGTGCATATGACTCAGAAACCTGCGACCCATGTTAAAGTGTCTCCTCCGGCTGCCTTTCCTGAGCCACCATTGGCTGCGAGGAAACCGAGGGGTGGATGCACGCATTTTGAGTTGTACTTTAAACCAGGTAGGCCCTCAGGCACTGGTTTGTGCCCCTGCGTCTGCTAATAACACCCCATCCCATGGCAATAATTCTACTAATGGGTAGCTGCGCTGCAGGGAGGCCCAGAGAGACCGAGATGTGGGAGAGTTAGTGTGCGCACAAATTCCCCTGTTAAACACGCCGCAGTTTGTTGAGTAAGCACAACGAGTCTGATTAACCACACATTCAATTAATGTCAATTGGGGATTCTTAAGGTGCACCACCGAGACACCGTTTATACAGAAATTAAATGTCCATGATGTAGCGTTTCGCTACATCGAATGTCCCTTGTTGTTCAGTTTTGCACTGGAGCTACGTGTCTAATGTCACTAACAAAAAATGAACGTTTATAGCTACAAGTTTAACATCATGTAACCTGCATGTTTATACTCTATATATATATATATATATATATATATATATATATATATATATATATATAAACAAATCACATGTGTGTAACAATGGAGTCAAAGTATCCAGACAGTATCCATGAGTGTACTCACCACGAGTGAGCCAAGTTGCCCCCGATGGCAAGCTAGAACCTTGCATGCAGCTCTGCTACCATTGGTGTGTGAGTGTGTCTCATTTGTAAGTCGCTTTGGATAAAAGCGTCTGCTAAATGAATAAATGTAAATGTACTTGATAATCATGGTCCACATGCTCCGTCTATGAAGAGAAATATACCAGTATGTCATTAATATATACAGTATGTGATGTCGAATCGATTCAGCATGTCTCTCAGGTCCTTGGTGACAAAGGTCTGGAAGACTAAAGGAGCATTAGCTAGACCACCAGGGCATTAGCAGGTATTCACAGTTTCTTCACTGCACAGTAGGAAAAAGTGTGATTATGGGTGTCAGCAAGGGATAAATGAGTACAGTGGTATTATGAGGACATTTTATTTCCATAAACATGAGTGATTCGGAATGGAGCAGTGTGCAGACAGTGTTCGAGGAATAATGGTTGTGTGAATACTACCACTCCTTAATAGACCTTCATCGACAGCATGGATGCTAAACACAGTTTTATGTACTTTTGAAGCTTAGCTATTCCCTTGTCTTGGAAGGTCCCTGGTGCTCCTGAATCAACGGCTGGACAATACTGCCACTGTGAGCACCAAACAAGATATACAGGCAATAAGCATTTTCATGTTTCAAGTGTAATTGTGGTGTCCACCTATATCGGTGGTGAAGAATCCATCCATCCATCATCTACCGCTTACTCCTTTATCAGGGTCACAGGGAACCTGGAGCCTATCCCAGGAGGCATCGGGCACAAGGCGGGGTACACCCTGGACAAAGTGCCAGTCCATCACAGGGCACAATCACACCCATTCATACACTACGGACATTTTAGACACGCCAATCAGGCTACCATGCATGTCTTTGGACTAGGGGAGGAAACCGGAGTACCCGGAGGAAACCCACGACGCACGGGGAGAACATGCAAACTCCGCCCACACATGGCCCCGGCGGGACTTGATCCGCGGACCCTGGCCAACGTGCTAACCACTAAGCCACCGTGCGCCCAATGATCTCAACAAACAATGACATGATCCCTTCTCCAAACATGATCTTATGTACTGTAGGTCTCTGGTGTAAATAGACAGTAAACTGTAAAGAACATTCTGTGTGGAGGTGATGCTGCCCCAGCAGACTGTGGCTGTGATGTGGTGGAGCTGTTGAGTATGAGCTCCCGGTAACTGACCCTGGCTCACAAGCAGAAGTTCCAAGTTTACTTGATCCTACTAAATAAAGATCTAATGAATTTTGTGGCTGCTCAGACAATGTCCCGATGACAATGTCCTGTATTTCTCACGCTGCTTTTTTTTTCTCTTTTACAAAAGCCAAGATGATGAACCAATCAATAATCCATTCTTCCTCAGTCAGAACCACTTTTCCCAGTCTTTCTACCATTTCTCTCCTTGAACATATCCAAGAATCTATTGTTTTAGCCCTGAGGAAGTGAGAATGAGCAGGTGTGTGAGCTCAGTGTTGTTTCTGGAGAAATCTTAGATTTAAAACCTCAAACACTGCTGTTACTGTTCTGTTGTGGGGCATTTTTATCTGGGTCACAAAACTTTATGCAACACCAATAATATCGAGCCAAACATAGAGCGGCTGTGGCTCAGTCAGTAGAGCGGGTTGCCCACTAATCCACTAATCGTAGGGTCAGCGGTTCGAATCCCGGCCCGGGTGATCCCATGCCGAAGTGTCCTTGGGCAAGACACTGAACCCTAAGTTGCCCCCGATGGCAAGCTAGCACCTTGCATGCAGCTCTGCTACCATTGGTGTGTGAGTGTGTCTCATTTGTAAGTCGCTTTGGATAAAAGCGTCTGCTAAATATGTAAATGTAAATATCCTGTTGCTCTACAGTACACAAAGTATTGGCCCCGACCTATCCTACACATAAGTAAAACTGGATCACCACAGGAGCAGCTCTGAGCAGATTGTATTATTCTCATTGGAGCAAAAATCTACAGGTGATCATACACATTACTTCCGATATTTAAAAGAAAAACAGCCTCGTATAGTTCCTACTAATTTCATTCAAGATCCTTTTTGGGAAAAGAAGCCTAAACATCATGAATGTTGACTATAATCTATTTGACACTCAGCTTCAGGTTTGGCTCTTTGCTACTAGGATGTAACAAGGTGTTTAAATTAAAAAGGTAAGTAAACAGTACAGTACATGAAGGTATATGAGGCAACGTCGGTAAACAGGAACACTTTAAGAACTTCAATAAAATGTGACTATAGTTAGGAGTGAGTAATCTCTTAAAAAAAGAGAGATTTGCATGTAGAGAGAAAATCAAACATAAAAGTAATGAAATATTTAAAAAAGGGTAAGTAAAGTAGAAACTAAAGCTATGAACAAGATAGAACATCTAAAGTGAGTTATTTCTAAAAGAGATCGGAAATCTAACAGAGCTAGCTTCATGGGGAAATTACAAAGAAAAACGTTGGGCAAACATACGAAACTCTAAAGCTACAAAACCATCAGTGAGCTGTAAAGCAAAGGACAATTGCTTTATTTATTTATTTATTGGTTGATCCTTCCATCCATATTCTATAACGCTTATCCTTCACTTCAGGGTCACGGGGGAACCTGGAGACTATCCCAGGGAGCATCGGGCACAAGGCGGGGTACACCCTGGACAGTTCATCGCAGGGAACAATCACATACACACTCACACACACATTCATACACTACGGACACTTTAGACACGCCCATCAGTCTACCATGCATGTGTTTGGACTGGGGGAGGAAACCGGAGTACCCGGAAGAAACCCCCGACACACGGGGAGAACATGCAAGCTCCGCCCACACATGGCCATGGTGGGAATCGTACCCCCGGCCCTGGAGGTGTGAGGCGGATGTGTTGATCACTAAGCCATTATTTATTTATTTTTAAAAAATATTTATTTAAAAATCGGCAACAGCGTTTATGTGAATTAAATTATTACTTCAGAATTCACAGTCTGTGTGTGTGTGTGTGTGTGTGTGTGTGTGTGTGTGTGTGTGTGTGTGTTTCTCTCATCTGCATGTGAGCGAGAGTGTGTAAGTAATAAATTTCTGCTGAAATGCTCCCTGCAGTCCTGAATCTCCCGGAGGCACGTCATCCTTCTCACATAAACTAAGATGTAATTGGTAGCTTATGAGAAGATCTCAGACACACCTGTTTTAAAGCCTAGCATGTTTCTACACTTCCATCTTCACACGTCTGCAATTAGAGATCTTTAATCCCAGGATGATCTTCTGACAGGCTCATTTATCATTCCGACAATCACAGAGCGGGAGACACGGAGAGCCGTTTCCCTGCTGTTGGTGTGAGGACGGATCAAACACGCCACACAGGAAGTGCAAATGATTCACATGCTAAAGGCAAGCGGCACTTTAAAGGGATCCAGAGGAGAGGTGAAGAGACGCTGAGACTTCTGCGAAGACAAATTCAAAGTCTATGCCAATTAAAATGGGGGGAAACGTGGAGATCGTTCTCTGTAGAGCTTTATGAGAACACAGACAATTC
>JAFFST010047778.1:5019-10019 GCA_022414735.1 Noturus placidus | reverse complement strand
CCAGTATGACTCCTTTAGTCCAGCCAAGGCACCTCTGTGCACAAGCTTAATGCATGTTCCGTACAGAGATTTTTTGGAGGCATCATCCAACATTGTCAAGGCCGGTACTTGGAAGGATAAAAGAGCTCCTACCTCCCGCTGATTCCCCACTACTGCCGCGGAGATCCGCAGAGGTGAAAAGGGCTGATGGCTGTCCACTCGGTCAGTAACCTCTGTGCCGTCTGCAGTTGGAAAGTTATGACCAGACATGACAGGTCAATCAAGCCCTGCCCCACCTCCTGCAATGGCAGGTAGAGAAAAGGGGCACGAGTCCAGTGCTGTCCAGCCCAAAAGAAATGCACAATCCTCCTCTGAACTTCCTTGAGGAAAGACCCTGGGGGCTCGAGCGCAGTGAACCGATGTCACAGCATGAAGGCATTCAGGTTGTTGACAACTAGTACCCTCCCCCTATAGGACTACTGGGGCTGAACCCAGGTCCATCGAGACAACTTGACACACACCTTCTCCACCACTCCCTCCATTTATTCCTGGTGCTTTTCCCTGTGCGAGCTGCTGAACAGCATTGGTCACCTCCTGCATTTCAAGGTTTGCGTCCAGCATGCTTCTCTGCTCGAGGGACAGTCTGGGCAGCTCCCTAAGAAGCTCCTCTCTGCAGTATGGATCGCAGGTCTCAGCACTGTAGAGGTCGGTGTAAAAAGCCATGGCTTCCCTCCTCATTTCAGCTGCTTCTTTTGTTATAGTTCCATCCGCCCGTCGGAGGTGCAACATCAGGTTTTGCGGTTTCGTCTTTCTGGAGAGGTTGAAAAAGAAGGCACTGGGAGAGTCCACATCTTTAATATGTGAAATACGGGATCTCATTAAAGCTGCTTTGGCCTGTTCGTAGAGGAAGAAACTTAATAATAATAATAATAAGTCTTCATTTTATAAAGCGCCTTTAAAAGTAGCTTCTCAAAGCGCTGACTTAAAGACTTCCTCTTTTCCTCCAGCAAACTGCTCATGTTTGGGGCATTTCCGCAAATCATACCACACTCAGTTAAATTTATCTCCGCCTCGAGTTCCCGTAATTTACCCATTATGGTCTCCGCTGAGTGTGCTGTGTATTTCTGACAGAATACTTTTGCTTGTGTTTTCCCCACCTCCCACCAGGAAACCAAGCTGCTAAAATCTCCTTTTGACTTTCTCCACTCACCCCAAAAAACATTTAAACTTTTGGAGAAACCCTCACCCTGAAGCAGTTTCGTGTTAAAATGTCAATATGCTCTACGCCATGTAGGAACAGACAGCAATAAGTCTACAGTGATCAAATGGTGATCCGAAAGACCAGAGGGGCTCATGACAGCTTTATAGAATTTATTCCTACTTGTTTTGGTGCCGTAAAACCTGTCCAGTCTTGCTGCACTGATCTTCGTGTTGGTAACTTTGACTCAAGTGTATTTTTTTGTTCCCTGGTTTCTCTCCCTCCACACGTCTACCAAGCCACACTGTCTGATAAGCCCCTCAAGTGCCTTAGCAGACTGTGGGTGCGGTTCCTCCCCTATCCTGTCTAGGGTAAAATCTGTGGTGCAGTTCCAATCCCCTCCCAAAATCACTAGGGGGTTTCTTTCGCCTAGTCTCTGTATAGCATCTCTCAGTTTGTTACAGTTTGTATAGCATCTCTCAGTTAGCATCTCTCAGTCTGTCTCAGTAGCACCCTCCCACTGCCACAGTTCGGGGCATAAACATTTACAAAAGCACACTCTATTCCCTTTATTTCCGCCTGCACCATTAAAACCCTACCCTGTTCCAGCTCTGTTATTCGTGTGTTGGTTTCCACTAATGCCCTGGTAAAAAGTATTGCTACCTCAGCACTGACATTCGTCCCGTGGCTCTGAAAAACGTTCCCGTCCCACCACATTGCCCACTCTATCTCGTTTTCCTGGTTACTATGTGTCTCCTGTAAGAAAATGACATTCAAGTGTTTATGTTTTAGCAGCTCACCCACTGCTGCTCTTTTGTTCCTATCCCTGCCACCATTAATGTTTAAGGAGCTTACTTTTAGTTTCTCCATTGGAAGGAATAAATAGATAAAAGAGAAAACAGTAAAGACAGCAGTGCAGAAAAAGGAGAACACCCAGTGTAAGGCCTTCATTTTTTCTTTCTTTTGGCCGAAGACTGCCGTTATGTAGCTAGATGACTTTTTAAACGATATCTCTTCCTTTGGTCTAGCTCCTCCAAACTTGCTGCATGTTGCACCTCCACTGCTGATGCAATAAACTTTTCAATATCCGCAAAACAATCCTTGACCTCAACCGGTTTTCCAAATGTATCATCCAAAAAGTTGACAATTTCAGTTAGTGAATAGAGCTGCATCTCACCCCCAACCTGCGACCCACTAGAGTCTGAGATATCGGAGAGGTTGTCATCTTGGAAATCCTCCTCCTCCCCTGTCTTCACCTGCTCAGCCTGAAGGCTTACTGACTTCACACTGCTGTCTACTATCTCCATGCTGTCTGACCCCCACTCCACTTCTGCACCCCCCACGCTTTCTGACCCCCCTCTACTGCTGCATCCCTGGAGCTGACTGACCTCCCCTCTACTGGTGTCCCCTCGGTACTGAACGACCCCCCCCCTCCCCTTCTGCACCCCTAGTACTGTCTGACCCCCCCACCCTGCTCCATGTGTGTACCTGTACCATGGCCACCTGAGGTCTTTCCCCTTCAGGGCTCCTCCCTCCAGGAATCAACTCCTCTGACCCATCATTTTTGTTCCTCTCTTGTTCGATTAGCTCCACCTGCAGTGGTTTGGACCGTATCCTGTCCTTCAGCAGTCTCTGAGTGCTCCACACTGCTCACATTTACCTGCCTCTCCACCCGGACTCCACTCGGCCTGGCTACCGCTCCATCTTGTGATTTTTTATATGGACACACAAACATTTTGTACCCGATGTCCCCGCATTTGATGCACCTCATGATCCCAGTGTTAGCATACAGCATGTATGATTTCCCCTCATGCCACACTCTGAATGATATGTATAGCGTGGGTTCATTCAGAAACATCAGCACCGTGCGCCTGAAAGAAGTCACGTTCTTCAGCGCGGGTTATTTAAAGTTTAACGGGACCATTCTCACACCGCTCACTATTTTACCAAAGTGAGACAGCTCCCGCTCGATATCCTCATCAGGAATGAACGGAGGAATATTCCAAATTGTAACTTTAACAGTCGTAGCACCCAGTGGAGTAACGGAATAAAGCTCTCCACCTACCGGTATTCCATTTTCAGTCAGCACGAGCTCCCTCTCCTTCACAAACACCACCACGGCCTTTTTCATTCTCGATGCTGCAATACTGTTTACATATCCAATAAACTCTCCTACCGCCATTAACACCTGCTCCACCGAGACCTCGGAGCTCACCTCACACCGCACCCCGTGACGGAGGAGAGAGGGCGGGCTCCACTGGGAGAGAGAGAGAGACAGAGACAAGGAGGTGACAAAGGCTGTAAGAGATAATGTG
This sequence comes from Noturus placidus, assembly GCA_022414735.1. Classification (NCBI taxonomy): domain Eukaryota; kingdom Metazoa; phylum Chordata; class Actinopteri; order Siluriformes; family Ictaluridae; genus Noturus; species Noturus placidus. The sequence continues at coordinate 6,527 of JAFFST010047778.1, read as the reverse complement.
TGTGTGTGTGTGTGTGTGTGTGTCAGAGAGAGAGAGAGAGATAGAGATAGAGAGAGAATCAGACAGACAGATAAAGACACACACACACACTGATGTAGAAAACAACTTGTGAGGTTTAATACCATGACCGGGATTTCAAAACGTGCAATGATGCTCTCTCTCTCTCTCTCTCTCTCTCTCTCTCTGTTGAATTCTAAGCCAGTGAGAAGAGAGTGCTCCATAACATGGCAGAAAACTCAGCTTTTTCCTGAAAGTCCACCATGAAGTGTCACACTTCCGGGGAAAGCCATATTTATAACCCCTTAATGTTGGATTATTTGGCCAATATTTGGTTATTTTGCTTTGCCGAAGGTGGAGAAGGTGTTTGTGAGCCACCTCTCTACATCAACGTCAGCAAAATCAGGAGGGCTGCAGATGCAGATGCAGTGTGTCTTGCTTGTGGGTCTTGACATACAATGGCAGTGTTGCAGGCCTACTGGACAGACCTGCTGAATTGAGAGGGAGGCACATAAGGCAAGTGTGGTGGCCCACCTCCCCCCACAGAAAGCCAGGGCAGCCACAGTCGCAGGCTGCGAGTAGGCCTGATTTAAAAATGACAGTCAGCGCCAAAAAGGCAAAATGAAGAGGTTCTGAAGGGCCACAGACAGAGAGGCTCCCCTAATCAATGTCATCCAGAGTTTTCAGTTTTCTCTGGTCAGTCATCTGTCACAGGGCAATGGAAATCTGATGCTTTCCCTCCAACCAAATATGGAAAGTTAACATCACTAAAGACCATCTGGCAGGATAGAAACTACTGCCAAACGTGTCTCCATGGGTTCTGTCCTCCATAGAAAATGGTTCTGGGTCCAGTTCATAGCTCGATCACCCTGTTTCAGAGCTGTGCTCACCACAGTAGTCAGCACAATGCAAAGCCTGACGTGAGCTCAGGAAAGAGATCTCTCTTGGACAAAGGGGCCATAGAAAATGTACCTCTTTCTCTTAGGTAGCAAGGTTTTACAATTATTTCCTGGCCCACAGTATAAACGGGGTATGTGGCCAATTTTAGATTTGTGTTATCTGAACCATACTCTTCGGCCATACAGGTTCAGGATGTTGATGCTCAAACTTATCATTCCACAGACTCAGTTTGAGGTTTGATTTGTGACAATAGATCTAAAAAAGTTGCTTATTCCACATACATATATTGCCCAGTCACAGGAAGTCCCTGAGGTTCACGTTTGTTGGTAATTCTTATCAGTTCTTCCTTTCATTCACTTTATCTTCTCGCACCTTCACAAAGTGTATAGATGCCATGCTGGCTCCTTTGCCACTGCAGGGCATCCATGTGCTAAGCTAGCTGGACAACTGCTTAATTCTAGCAATTCAATTTTCAATTCAATTTTATTTGTATAGCGCTTTTTACAATAGACATTGTCTCAAAGCAGCTTTACAGGAATATAAACACAGTACACACACAGTAAAAGTGAAAAATTAATCCCAACTGAGCAAGACACTGAGTGGCGACAATG
>JAFFST010047776.1:110395-126425 GCA_022414735.1 Noturus placidus | reverse complement strand
TGAAAAAAAAGAATTGTTGCGCTACATAAAGATGGCCTAGGCTATAAGAAGATTGCCAAGACCCTGACACTGAGCTGCAGCATGGTGGCCAAGACCATACAGAAGTTTAACAGGACAGGTTCCACTCAGAACAGGCCTCGCAATGGTCGACCAAAGAAGTTGAGTGAACATGCTCAGCGTCATATCCAGAGGTTATCTTTTGGAAATAGATGTATGAGTGCTGCCAGCATTGCTGTAGAGGTTGAAGGGGTGGGGGGGTGGGGGGGTCAGCCTGTCAGTGCTCAGACCATACGCCGCACACATCAAATTGGTCTACATGGCTGTCGTCCATACAGACCAAAAGGAAGCCAGACCAGAAGGAAGCCTCTTCTAAAGATGATGCACAAGAAAGCCCGCAAATAGTTTGCTGAAGACAAGCAGACTAAGGACATGGATTTCTGGAACCATGTCCTGTGGCCTGATGAGACCAAGATAAACTTACTTAGTTCAGATGGTGTCAAGCGTGTGTGGCGACAACCAGGTGAGGAGTACAAAGACAACTGTGTTTTACCTACAGTAAAGCATGGTGGTGGGAGTGTCATGGTCTGGGGCTGCATGAGTGCAGGAGCTACAGTTCATTGAGGGAACCATGAATGCCAACATGTACTGTGACATACTGAAGCAGAGCATGATCAGTATTCAGTATTCCTGCATGATAATGACCCCAAACACACCCCCAAGATGACCACTGCCTTGCTAAAGAAGCTGAGGGAGAAGGTGATGGACTGGCCAGACCTAAACCCTATTGAGCATCTGTGGGGCATCTGCAAATTGAAGGATGAGGAGCACAAGGTCTCTAACATTAACCAGCTCCATGACGTCGTCATGGTGGAGCGGAAGAGGACTCCAGTGGCAACCTGTGAAGCTCTGGTGAACTCCACGCCCAAGAGGATTAAGGCTGTGCTCAAAAATAATGGTGGACACACAAAATATTGACACTTTGGGCCCAATTTGGACATTTTCACTTAGGGGTTTACTCACTTTTGTTGCTAGTAGTTTAGACATCAATGTCTGTGTGTTGAGTTATTTTGAGGGGACAGTAAATTTACACTGTTAAACAAGCTGCACACTCACTACTTTACATATATAATATCAAAACATGGGCAACTAAGTATACAATCTCATGTTGGCTAAATATATACAGAAAAGCTTTAGAAGCACCTATATAAAAACTGCATATCACCTGACAAATGTTCTATTTATAATTAAAATATATGTTCTCTTACCCTTTTTGTGCTTCATATTTCAATTTAAATAATTGTTATAAATACTTATGAGCTTGTAATGACAGCCTTATGTATATTCTAGCTGGCCCTAAATTAGTTATGACATTTGAACTATTTTTATGACTTTATTTGCATGAAATCATACACAATCATGTTCCATAACATTTCACTTCTTTAAATGCTTCTTGAGATCATTCTCATTCCAACACATTCACTATTGTTGCTATGGCAGTAAACATCAATGATTATTTATTTATTTATTTATTTACTTACTTACTTATTTATTTTTAGAATCCTGTCTCCACTGTTGTCTTGTCATTGTCTTGTTACCTGATTGTGTCACCAGTTCTGGGTTAGTCCTAGATTAGGCTGACCCTAAATTAGTTGTCATGACATTCTGATTGACAGGTGTTCTCTCAAACTGACTTGCTAATTTTACAAATTTACATGGATACCTGTTAAAACAGGACTATATTTTATTTATTTGTTTGTTTGTCAGTTGTCATAAAGGGCATGTGGAATGAATTTGTTATTAGCGCTACCCATTAATGAAGTGTTAACTGCATTTCAACCTGTGACAATGCTGGAAATAAATAATAATAATAATAAAAATAGCATTATACTGTATAAGCTTTGTGGTCTTCAGTTTCCTTCAGATCAACAGTGACGTCACTGGTTTTAATCGATCTCTTCACCTGCTGTAGCTTTTAATTTAATGTCTTTACTTCACTTATAAATCAGATTATTAATAATTATTAATCTGATGTAAAACACTCTCATTTAATTCCATCACAGCTCTATATGTTACACGTACAGCTCACAGATTCATCAGGTTGAAACAGTTTGTACTATTTATTCCATAATTCTGGATTGTGATTGGTCAGGTTCATTAATTTTCTATAACAGCAGCTCTGACAGTAGTGCCGCTGCAAATCACAGGTTTATATTAATGTGTTTGTTCTAATACATTATTATTTCTACAGTAAAGGCTCATTCACAGGGACTTCATACTTTATTTGATTGGGACATTGTCATTTTAATTATTTGAATGAACTCCACCACCCCACTAAGTCAGCATTGTTATGCGAGTGCTTATTCTTCTAAGGGCTGTGAGCTAACCATCCATAATAATAATAATAATAATAATAATAATAATAATAATAATAATAATAATAATAATAATAGAAGCAGAAGAGGAAGAAGAACACCATGTCAATAATAATGGAAAATAATAAACACCACCAACCGTTAAACCTAATAACGTTAATCCATATTTATCCTGTGTGACTTTTATATCAGATCACTTCATTCATTTGCTAAATTAGAAGAGATTTTATTTTATTTTATTTTATTTATTTATTTTTTTAAATAAGTATATATGTTTGTTTTTTTGTTTCAATTAGAGAAAATAATTTATTTGACTTTTTGACTGCCATGGATGAATTTATTTAGTAAATTACTGTTAATTTTCATAGCTGTTTTTCTTTTGTTATGTCAGAAGAAAAAAAAAAAAGTTGGACAGTTCAAAATTAGATTTATTTATTTATATTTACTCGTTCAGGTTTGTTATGGCAAATGTTAAATTCAATTAAGTATAAGTTTCAGTCAGGAACATAACTTATATATTTATTTATTTGCTTACTTTGAATAGCTGCAGGGATACAAATTAATGTCATCATGTCTATGTTTCAGCTGTTTTTGACTTACACACAGGAACACACTCCTATCTGTCTTTATATATTTTTATGAGTAGCAGTTTTTTAAAAAAATTATTTTTAAATCCCTTCAAAGCTGTTAGACACGAGGCATAAAATCCTGCTTTTCCCAGAATATCCAATTATTTATTTATTTATTTATTTATTTATTTTTATTTTTATTTTTTTATCAGTGGCAATTCATGTAGGCCAACATAGAGATTTTGGTGCTAGTAAAGATCATCATATAGACATATCTTAGCAACATACTCTGTCCTGTAATTGTTTTGTTACCTGATTGTGTTCACCTGTTCTGTTGTAATCCTGGATTATCAACACATTACCGTAATGTCTCAACATGCTTCTGTACCATTATAGCTGGGCCTTGTTTTCTTGTTTGACCATTTGTGTGGTTTTTGACTCTTGCCTGTGTTGTGACATTGGGAACATAGCTGTTCTTGTTCAACTTTGCTGTCATTAAGATGGCAACAATTTCTGTAAACAAGTTTGAATGAATTAATAGCAGGGAAATTTTTCAAGCGTGGCATTTTGTCTATATTCCTAAAAGTCATATTTTATTCAGTTAAAAATGTGACAGTGACAAATGGAAAACATATACCGTATTATGAATTCCTTTTCACGTCACATGTGACCACATCCAGTCAAACCGAGCATTCAGAAATGCATTCCCTCTTGGTCTGTTGGCTTTCCTGTTCTCTAGACTCCTACTGCTTGAGCAACAAAGTTTGACTTGTAGCAGGACAGAAAATGAAGAAAACAAGAACACAATAAGGCTGTCTGTGGAAGTGTCACAGAGGCAGGAGTGTACTCTCAGTGTAACTGCCTCACAGTTTAAGTCATGTTTGCTACCGTTATTTGCTTCCTACCTGAAAATAATGGATTGTAGAGGCGGAACTAATTAGCGCCGATCTTGTGTTCTGCTCGTACCTAAATGAGCACAACACCTTTTAAGCGAAGCGCTAAAAGCATGGCACGGCAAGAGCGCTCCAGGCTGGGCAAATGGTGGGAATGAATCTGGACATATGTTAACTGAGGAGAAAAAAGACTTTAAGATTTAGCCCCTCTTAAGTAGAAGGCAGCCTACGAGGTATGTTTCTTTGTATATGGTTTTCTTTGATATGTTTTATGTGAATAGCTTGTGTTAACTAGGATGTGACTATAGTGACACAAACTGTAAGTCAAGACATACATACATGCATTTTATTTGTTGTATCCTTTTATTTTTTCTTTCTTTCCACCTAGTTCTCATGGGTTGAAGTCTTGAAGGGTTGAAGGGTTGAAATGTTATGTTGTAAGAAATAAAACCCTGTTTTTAACAAAGACCTCGTGCTACGTGTTTACTACTGGAGGGGGATACAGTGAGAACTCGTCTGCTCCGCTTGAGTAGGAAGACGGCATTAGAGAACGCGAATCGTTTTTGGGCCTGGATATCTTTACGTCGCAGTGCATGCCTGCATATCAACCATCACAACACCGCAAGAACACGGAGAGAATCAAGTTCCCTAACGCAAATTAAGCTGCAACTTAGAGACATTAAGCATTCTGCACAAGACACTAAGACATTCTTCGCTTTTCACATAACAAGTTAATGTCGTTTGTTACTTACCCTTTCAAATTGAAGTTCATTGATACTGCTACTGTGTTAACATTGTGCTTACTGATGAGAATGTTGTAAATATTTACTAAGAGCTATTAGCACTAAGAGTAAGGCAGAATTAGTAAGATTTAGGCATTTAAAGGTGGATTATATATCAAATATATACAAGGACTACAAGACCTTCATGGATGAGATCATAAAACGTGGAGGTCCCAGAAGAAGACATCTTCTGTGGGCGGCTGTGGCTCAGTCGGTAGAGCGGGTTGTCCACTAATCCACTAACCGTGCAGTTGGCGGTTCGAATCCTGGCCCGGGTGATCCCATGCCGAAGTGTCCTTGGGCAAGACACTGAACCCTAAGTTGCCTCCGATGGCAAGTTAGCGCCTTGCATGGCAGCTCTGCTACCATTGGAGTGTGTGTGTGAATGGGTGAATGAGACACAGTGTAAAGCGCTTTGGATCCAAGTGCCTTGGATAAAAAAGCGCTATATAAGTGTGCCATTTACCATTTATTTTTTATTTACATCAATAAAGCTCCAGCATGGTACATCCCACACCATGGGGTGCATCATCCCCAAAAGCCTGGGAAGATACGTGTTGTCTTCGATTGCTCTGCAAGATTTCAAGAAACATTCTTAAATGACCATATATTGACTGGTCTAGAGCTGACAAACACCTTGGTGGGAGTTCTGTGTCGTTTCCGGAGAGGTCCAGTGGCAATCATGTGTGATATAGAATGCATGGTCCACCAGTCCCATGTGAAAGAGAAGACCAAGATTACTTAAGATTCCAGTGGTGGGAGAATGGAAATCTTGAGGCCAAACCATTCATCTATCGGAAGAAAGTCCACTTGTTTGGTGCTGCTTCATCACCTGGCTGTGCTAACTATGGACTCAAGCACCTCGCAGCCAAAGGACAAGCAAACTTCAGTGAAGCCACTTGTCAAGTTTAGCGTTTGAAAGCCAAGCTATCCAGTTAATGAAGGAGGCAATAGAGCTCTGCAGCACAGGCCAACTCCGGCTGCACAAGTTCATCACGAACAGCAAGAAAGTCCTAGCCACAATCCCCAAGGAAGAATGTGCTGAAGCTGCCCAAGACCTGGACATGGCCCTAGGGGAACTACATGTGGAAAGAGCACTTGGCATACAGTGGTGCGTGGCTTCTGATGAGTTCCAATTCAGAGTGATCGTCAGAGAAAATCCACTTACCCAAAGAGGAGTCTTGTCCACAGTAGCTTCAGTATACAATCCACTCAGATTTGTGGCACCGTTCATCCTGGTAGGAAAGCAGATCCTGCAACAGATGTGTCGTGACAAGCTCAGCTGGGATGACATCTTACCTGATGACCTTCGAACCCGTGGGAGTTTTGGCTCCAAGACCTGCAAAACCTGGCTGGTGTGAAGATCCAGAGATACTACATTCCATCAAACTTAAAGGTTCAACACTATGAGCTCAACCATTTCTCTGATGCCAGCGTGTCAGGTTATGGCGAGTGTTCGTACCTTGGAGCAGTCAGTGCATCAGGTGAAGTCCACTGCTCTTTGGTAATGGGGAAGTCAAGAGTAACCCCTGTTAAGGTTACAACCAGCCCTGCGCTCCTGAGCCTCTGCGGGAGGCGTCCTGTGTTCCTGAGCCTCTGTGGGAGGTGGCCTGCGTTCCTGAGCCGCCGAGGCCGGCGCCCTGCGTTCCCGAGTCAGCGCCCTGCGTTACTGAGCCACGGCAGGTGGCACCCCAACCTTCAACACAAGTAGGGGTGTTGTTCCAGCCACTGGCTGCCTGGCAAAGACTGCCTTGGTTTCTGTGGCAGCAGAGGGACATTCTGCCCAGGGGCCCGGGACCCCCGTTGGAGGGGGTTTGTTGTTGGTGCTCGGGGACGAGCACCTTTGCAGGAGGGTACTGTTACGCCTGACCAGTGGATGGCAGTACAACACTGCCATACGGACTCAAGTCACATGACCTTTTGTTTTGGTTCTCTGTATTTTCACATGTTAAAGTTGTATTACGTTCATGAATGGCCCCAGGTGTTTTCAGTACGAGTTTAATCATGTGTTGTATTTAAACCCATTGCTTTCAGCACACAGGGTGCATTATTGTTTGTGTTATGGGAGGAGTGTTGAATGTGTGCTAGTTTCTATGGTGTTCGGAGATTACTTAGTTAGGATTCTCACGCTTGATGCTTAACCGTAAATGCCTAGCAGTAGTGCTTATCATGCTAAGTTGTTCTTGTTTGTGTTTAGTTTTGTTTATAAATAAAGCTGTCACTCTTGCAACTACTTCCAGCCTCCGTTTTGTAACAGTTTAAGCCATTTGTTATTGCTAATGTTGAGTTAGTTTGATGATTTTTTTTTGTTTGTTTGTTTTTTTGCTGGTTTAACTGCTCATACTTATTTATTTCTTTTTATTTACTAGTTTGCTTGTTTACTAATACGTAGCTGTCCTATTCCCACATTTCTGTTGTATTTCCATTCTCTCCCTCTACACAGTGTCCACTTCATTTTATACATTTTGATTCGCTATTTCATTTTCTGAAACAATCCAATTGTACGATTTCACTGTCACTTTCCATCCGATTCCATCATTTTATTATTTCCCGTCCTGTGATCTGCGCCTGGTCTCTCCATCTCTCGGCAGGTGAAATTGTTTGCATGCGGCGACTCGCACGGCCCCGTTAATCTGCAGAGAAAATCAATAGCAGGGGAAAGGTATTTGGTGCAGGAGGAAGGAATCTGAGATGTGTAGCTGTAAAAATGATTAGGAGTTTGAGAGAGGTGACTGGAGCTTTGATTAGGATGAGTCACAATCGCTTTGTATTGCAATGTCATTGCTGTGATCATGTGTAGGTGTATGTGTGTGATTGGTTTCAGAAGTAAACTGTATCACAATGCAAGGGTTTTTTTTGTTTGTTTTTTTTTTTTTTTACAGTGTGTTTCTATACTATTACTACTGTTACTTTTTTAGCATGTTACTATAGAAACTATAATGTATTAGAATGAGCACATAAACATAAACCTGGGGTTTCAGAGTTGCTGTTGTAGAAAATCAGAATCCAGAATTCAACAGTGATATGATATGAGCCTCAGTACTAATCACTAGAATTCCAGTTATTTATCTGTTAGGGTGAATAATTTGAATACAATCTGGAGTAAATGCAAAGAGAATACGCTCCATATACACTCTTTGAGAGTTTCAACTGAATTTCTATGCTTTACAATGAGCTGCTGGAGAGTGTTTCTCTCTAACACATTTTAATTTATCCTGATTGTGTGTTCTGTCTTAAAAAAACAAACAAACAAACAAACTAAAAAAAAAAAAAAAATGTCCTTGATCACGGATGAATCAAGCTGATTTGTTTTTGGCATTGGTGTGAGAAAAGACAAAATAAATCCAATCGTAAAATTCATTTCCAATTTTCATTGGAATACAAAAGTTCATGAATTCAATGCCACCCATCACTATTCACATAGCATTTAGCCACGTATTTGAGTTCGATTTAACAGATTTTTCTATGCTGTGTGTTTTCATTCAACCTCATTTCTATTTCAAAACTTGTCCCCATACATATCTTTTATATCATTTTTGCAACTTGTAATACATTGGACTGTTGAATTTCCTGGGTCTTGATTAACAGTTCGTCTCATTCACCATTGTTACCATGCAGAGGCTGTATTACACCCTGCAGCTGTCCTTATATGGTCATAGCTTCCTGACTTAATGCAAATATGAACTTTCACAAAAATAAGGCTAAGGCAAAAATGCTTTTTTTTTATATGGTCTTTGGTGCAATAAGTGTGTGATCAAAATATGGGCATCATTCCCTTACTCCTCATGGTTTCTGTTGCTTGGTTAAATATAAGGAAAGGCCAAAAAGAATAACTAATCACGAGAGAGAGAGAAATTTAAGAAGGATAGAATTTATGACCATATACTGATGGCTTTTTCTTAAACAGTTATAGATGCCTTGGGGGTGGGCGAGAGAGACAGATAATATTAAAAATGGACCAAATATGGAAAGCAGGAAAAAAGAAACAGGTTTAATCCAAACAACAGGAAGTTGGACATATATGTACACCCTGAGTTTAGCTGTAAAGCTAATTTGGTTTAGCTCTACCTGAATGGCTGGAATGTGTCTTCACTATCACTGCTAACCACTGTTATTGTTAGACAGTTTAGATTGTAAAAGTGTTTTTTCTTTAACATTACCATTAGCCTTGCTATGTTTGGACAATGGGGAGGAGATTTGTCAAATATCTCAGGCCTGAAAAGCTACATTCTCATAAATATTCACGTCAGGGCAATTAGCTCTCACGCTGCCTCTTTGTGGAAAATGAGAACGAGTCTGAATGTTAATATTTTGACAAATTTCAATGTTTAACCCAATTTGTCACAGTTGGATACTGTGTGTGATTTAAATTCTGGAAGCAACAATATTAAACACTGTGGATTCATTCTATGTGAATATGATAGCAAAGCCACCAAACCAGGGATGAGAATCTGTGGGGTAGCTGATCAAGAGGAGCATCATCAGACTAAGTACCAGCAAAGGTAGTTCAAGTTTCTTCCACAGATTGTTTTGTGACTGAGGACCACACCCTTCTATTACATGGAATAAAGAGAGATTGTGGAACTGTAAACGTTGAGAGTACTCTCTGAACTTGGGCTGGAGACCTTGGTGGGCTCTGCTTGGTTCACTTGGGTAGAAGTCCTTGAATAGTGGGGAGGAAATGGGGAGGAGATGGGTGAGGGAACTTCATCACTAGTGCAGATGGTAATTTATGGTAAGTTCACTCGGAAGAAGGTGGAGCTTCAGGAATGGTCTTTCTCACAAATTCATATCGCCATCATTTAGCAAAGTGGTGTATTGCTTTTTGCCTTCTCTAAATATGTAACTTTTAAACTCTTGTGGAAATTATTTGTGTGTCCATGGTTCCCCAAGATGGACTGGAAGCCTATCCAGGGTAGATTCCCGCCTTTCTCAAAGTTCACATCTATCTTTATGGAGACCACCACCTTGAGTGAGATCCTTAGTTTCTTGGTCATTGACCCTCTGAGAATCAATTGCACAGTTTAGGAGAGTAAACACTATATCTAGAGCCAACGCTGGTGACATGCTGGGGGGAAATTATTTTAGAAATGAGATGTTGAGTTGGAACATCTTAGTCGCCTCCATGCCAAACCTCAGATCAGCTCTGGGAGGCCAGATGTAATTTTGAGCCAGAGGACAAGAATCAATCATGTAGGAGGTCCACAAACTGGGCAAAGAGCTCATGTTATTCTGCCAGGGTAAATGCCAGACACGAATAGAGCCTGGAGCTGAGGGAAATCACCAGCCTGGATCACTGAAGGCTTTTGGGGAGGCAGGAGAGCAGAATTCACTGTTGGCTGAGAAACATGCTGATTCTCTCTTAAACCTTTCAAGCAAATATTATAAAACATATCTAGGTCTATTACTCAATAATTGTATACAGAAATCAATGTTAGAGAGATTGCTGAGAAATACTTGCAACTTGAAATATTATATAATTCTTCTTATTCTTCTTCTTCTTCTACTTAGTAGAAGTAGCATCCTAAATCATTTTATAATACATATAGCAACCTGTAATGTTTGTTGAAGTGTAACAGGGTTATTTCTTAAGTATTGTTTTGACATTTTTAGCCCAGTTCACACTGCACCGAGAAACGCCGACCAGCGCCAACACACATTTTTGGGGTTTTATCGGACCCCTGTTGGCGTTCGTTGCCATTTGTCGGCAATTGTTCTCACAGACTAAAGACAGACTAATCAGTGCTTGCCGGATCATTTAATGTCTGAACAGTGCGGTATGATTTTTCCAACACACTCTGACATAATCTGACCTGGGCATGAACCGTTGCTATGATGATGAGACCAGCATCCCTGAACACTCCACAGACACTAAAGCCCGTGGGCTAGGTGCTAGGTGCACATACTTCTAAATAGACTGTTTCCATGCATTTTTTTTTCTTGCATGTGAAGGCTAATTGCTTAAAAATGTGAAAAATGGACACAAATTTTGATTTATCATAAAATTTCCTTGGGTGTTATCGCTATTTGCAAGACCATCAGATCGCAAAAAATAGATAACTAACTAACAAACATGAGACTAGGCTAGTTTGGTACAGCTAAGCTATGATTGTATGGGTAGTACATTGTCTGTCCTTATGCTCTGCTCAGATCATGTTCATGTAACTGGGAACTCTTATAGACATTTACACTTCTTGTTTTCCTGCTCAGCATGAGAGGATGCTAGTGTTTCAGTTTTAATCTCTTTACTGATTTAAAAAAAAAAAAAAAAAAAAAAAAATGAATAAAAAATAAATTTTTCCCTCATACTAACTGGTTGCGTGAGCTAGTGTTTGGCAGAATTGAGAGCTGTCAGAAAAAAGACATAAGTATTTTTATGTATTTTCTGATTTGTGTCACCTCCATTCACTGAAGATTGAATACAACACTCTGTTCACTGAAGGTTACAACACCGTCTTCTTTACTGACGTTCAGTTCCGCAGTGACAAACCGCTCCAAGTGGAGAATTATTCGGGGCTGAAGAAATAGTCTTCGGGGAAACAGCCCCCAATCCCCAAGCCATATCACGCCTCTGGAGCAAAATTTTGAAAGCGCACATCGGGTGTCCGCAGTTCTCTGCATAAATATAAGTAAGCACCCTACACGAAAAGTCCATAGTAATGGTAAAATGTTGTCTGTGGCAAAAGGATCATCCATTTTTAAACCAGTCTGACTGTCCGTAAAGAAGTTTGTTGGTGTCTGTTGGGGCAGCGTGAACATGATAGTTGTGTGGAGTTTTTTCTATGTGATGGTTAGATTTCCATGTATCTCAGGAATCTCCAAATCTCAGATTATGTCTTCCAGACCTCCGTCAGCCCTTTCAGCCTGTTCTTCACTTAGTATTTATTAGTTCTGTGCTGCTATGAGCTAGAATGTGTGGTTTACCACAGAGTTCAGGCACCTGGAGAGTCCGAATGAACACACACTGACACATATGATTGTTCACAGAGACTTTCCAGTTTATTCATGCAAACCAAGAGTATTTATACACGTTGATAAGAAGCACTGCGTGGACAGTTTCTACAGGTGCAGGTGCCAGACAAAACAAAACACACATCTCATGAAAATAATATATAGAGACATAATATATATATATATATATATATATATATATATATATATATATAAGGATGGCTGTTGATCAGCTTATTTAAAGAGATAATTAAATGAATACATTCATCATAGGTATTTGATAGCACAGAGACACACAAACAGAAACTATAACCCAGTATTCCCCGTATCCAAGGTGTCTTAATAGCAGTTCATAATATGAGAGTACATGATATAAGATAATTTCCTTTCAGTGATTAAATCTGATATATTTCCAAATACAGCTTTAAAAGAACATCTGGGAGTGTGGACACTGTACAAGAAAGCGATAATAAGGGTTCGCCTATAAGTACTTACATTTACATTTATTCATTTAGCAGACGCTTTTATTCAAAGCGACTTACAAATGAGACACACTCACACACCAATAGTAGCAGAGCTGCATGCAAGGTGCTAGCTTGCCATCGGGGGCAACTTAGGGTTCAGTGTCAAGGACACTTCGGCATGGGATCACCCGGGCCGGGATTCGAACCACCAACCCTACGATTAGTGGATTAGTGGACAACCCGCTCTACCGACTGAGCCACAGCCGTACCCACTTAAGCTTATTATTGTATGAACTTTAGCTTATTATTGTATGAACGGCTCAAGTAAGCTACTTGAGCTTATTATTGTATGAACGTCTGATTTATTGCTGCTGGAACACTGACAGGTGTACAGGATGGGTAATTGTATTTTGTGAGATTAACTTCTTTTTACAGTTTCTGGTTCAACACGTGCATGAGATTCTTTCATGAGCACTTTATGGAGCAGCGGAGTCCTAAACAAACTGCCTCTGCATGATTATTAGTGGAGTATTAAAAAGAAAGAACAATCTTTCATTTATTTAAGCTAGTATACATGTCGTCGGATTCTATGAACTCTATGAACCGCCAGCATGCGTTCTGAACAGTTTGTTCAATTTGTTGCTTTTCACTGCAATTTTCTTGAGTGAAATGGTTATATTTATCTCTAAGTGATATATATGGATTAGCAGATAATTACATACTAGGAGATAAATGTGTAATAATGGCATTTCCTATTGCGGCAATTTAGCAGGTGTGAGAGTTTGTCACGCACACGCTGGGTAGGGTCTGAAAACATGCAGCAAGGACATATCAGAGATTAGATCCATTTAAGCAGACGTAACAGAAACAGCAGAAGACGGGTATAATCATGTTGTATAAACATGAATAACCCTTCGAAACCGATGCAGGAATGTTTACACTCGTACAAAAAAAAAAATTATACTAATAAATCATTAGAAACAAAAGGACTTGCCTTTGCCGAGCAACACCTCACCTCATGTAGTGCTGTTATAGGAAAATAATCAAGACAGCAGTGTTACTCTTACCATCCCAAATATTCTTACGTCCTGAACTGTCTATTTTCTATTATTTACAGAACGACACATTGTGCTTTTTATCCGTTTACTACATTATATGTAGTACATGTAACTACATTAGAGCAGCTGTAAACAGACTCGCTCACCAGACTCTCGTTATTTTGTCTATCTTGGATTTATTAAAACACAGCTTGTCATGTTGCAGAGAAAAGTGAAAACTCCTCTTCAAGTTCCAGCTTTAATGCTCACACTGGAGACTCCTTCCTTAAACGTTGAATCGACTTCTCCTTAGAGAACACTTCACAATGTCAACCATTTGATACGTAACAACAACAGTTTATTATTAGTTGTTTACGATAAAGTTAACACACGGACGTATGACTGTCTCTTGTGGGTGTGGCTTGTCAAGCATTTTTTTTTTTTTTAAGTTGTGATGAGAAACGGTAGTAGCTAATGATAGTATGTGTAACTTCTAAAGCTAACTAGTTTGACACAAATCAGTGGTGAAATCGGGTCTATGAGCTTCTAACGTGTGGTTCTTTTTATTCGTGATGTTTTAAATGAGATGTCGAATTTAACAAGATGAGAAGAAACCACAGTTATCTTTTTTTTTTTTTCCTCTTCCAAATAAATAAATAGGAATAAACAGGAAACAAAACTAAGGTTGTGAGTTGGGAACTGAAGAAACATTTGGATGAAACCTATTTTACATAAATGTATGTATTTTTTTTTTCTTTAGTTCTGCATGAAGTGCCACATGCTAATGTAAACGTAGGGTAGCACGTTAATATAAACCTGTGATTTAGAGCTGCACTCGTGTCAGAGCTGTTGTTCTAGAAAATGACCTTCTGACCAATCAGAATGCAGAATTCAGAGGCGCTGTGGATGTAAATCAGTGCACTGGTACATGCTTCTCAATGTCCTGAGTGTTTACACCCACTTAAGGTGTAAAGCAAACAGCTTATGTGGTCTCGGAAAAGAGAACGAAGAACATATGTTATATTTGTTTCCCCTGGAGGGACATAAAACAGGAAGCAGATTAGTCCTGAGAGAGCAAGAGATAGTTAGAGATAGAGAGAGAGTACTTTTACCATTTCTGAATGACACTAAGGAGAACATCCATATCGAGGATGAACTTTCCATCTGACAGCTTGTTGTTCACCGAACACGTTTCGAATGAGAGCTGAAGGTTACACACAGACACTTCAGAGCCATTTCAGCATTACAGCCAGGGGCAAGCGTTGCATTAACGATCTCAGCAGCTGTTCTCACTGATGCACTGGATCGCTCCTTCATGCAGACGTGTTGCATAAGGAAGGTAAATGCCAGAATTTGCTTCAGGGAATGTATACGAAAGGTACACCGGATTTGTCACCTGCACATTGCCCTCTCATTGCTGTAGAAAAAGTAAACACTGTCTAACAAGCCTGTGTTCATAAATCATACAAACTCTTCTAATTCATAGAAAGCGGATATGTCTCATAAAGCTCAAATAATATGATTCTTCTCTTATTACCTTGACTTAAAAAAAATACAAATCTATTAAAATCATGGTGGGATAGTGTGTGTGTGTGTGTGTGTGTGTGTGTGTGTGTGTGTGGTATAAAAAAAAAATAATAATAATAATAAAAAAAAAAAAATAATAATAATAATTCGTTACAAAAATCAACAACGTTTACACTATTCAACTAGTTGCTCAAAACAGACTTCTTATTAAAACCATAATGAACTTTCCTTTACTTTCACACTATCCTTCTGAATCTGGTTCCTCTCAAGGTTTCTTCTTCATATCAATTCAATTCATTTTTTTTTAGCACTTTTTAGCACAGTGGTGAGGAAAAACTCCTTAAGATGATACGAGGAAGAAACCTTGAGAGGAACCAGACTCAGAAGGGAATCCGTCCTCATCTGGGTAACAACGGATTCATTGTGTTTTTTATATGAAGTCTGTTATGGAACTAGTCCACTGTTCACTAAAGGAGACCTGAGTGTAAAACTGTATGTAGTAATTGCAGTCCCAATGCCATCGCAGAAACCATAGTCCCAGCAACCACAGCGAGAACGTCCATGTGGAATTGATGTCCACAACTATTTCCATGGTACTTCACATCATCTCTGGGAGTTTGTCCTCACAGTAAACTCAACTTGTTGTATGTTGTTGTAGTAATGAGATCAGGACCCTTAGTTATCCATGCTATCCATCTCTCCATATGGTTCTTCACACAGAGTTCATTATTCAGCCTGATTTACATGAATAAACCCTGTGTGTTGCAGACACTGCATCAGTACGATCACGCTGTTCATGCTGTTTCCCGCTGCGCCGTAAAAATCTAGATCAAATGTTGGGTGTGCATTTCAGTTCATTACTGTTTACAGGATTTCCTTCATGAGAGAAAGCAGAGCTAACAGCAAGGAACCGATGATCTCCTCAGTTCTCACTTCAGCGTATCACACATGTGAGGAAATGCATACCAAACATGAACTTCTCACGTGGGTTTTAGACACATTTGTTATGGTTCAAACATTTTTCACTTGAAGTGCATGTTTTCATTCATAAATGACTCGTTTATTTTCAGACGCAATTCTTCCAGATGATTCGTTTATTTTACAGATTTGTTTTATATATATATATATACAGTGGTGTGAAAAAGTGTTTGCCCCCTTCCTCATTTCCTGTTCCTTTGCATGTTTGTCACACTTAAGTGTTTCGGAACATCAAACCAATTTAAACAATAGTCAAGGACAACACAAGTAAACACAAAATGCAATTTGTAAATGAAGGTGTTTATTATTAAAGGTGAAAAAAAATCCAAACCATCATGGCCCTGTGTGAAAAAGTGATTGCCCCCTTCCTCATTTCCTGTTCCTTTGCATGTTTGTCACACTTAAGTGTTTCGGAACATCAAACCAATTTAAACAATAGTCAAGGACAACACAAGTA
>JAFFST010047776.1:93774-109318 GCA_022414735.1 Noturus placidus | reverse complement strand
TATTATTATTATTATTATTATTATTATTATTATTATTATTATTATTATTATTATTATTATTATATGATTGACAGTAGAATTAAAAATGGATTTTCAGTCTTGGTGCATGTAAGATTCAGATCTCATTATAAAATTCAGGACAAACCGGCACCATTTCTCCTGTAATCCACAGTTCATCCTTTATTTTCACACCTCCAGATTATTTCAAAGCCACTTCCGTTCTTCCTTTCCTTCCTTCCTTTCTTTCTACTTTTTCTTTTTTGCGACATTTGATCGCTGTCTTCTTTCTTTCTTTCTTTCTTTCTCTTTCTTTCTTTCTTTCTTTCTTTCTTTCTTTCTTTCCACTGCCACATTAGATCTCAGCAGCCTCATGCACACTTGAGCTCTCACATGCTTTTGACCAACCACCATCCTCAGGAGTGTGAGTAGAGGCAGAAACGGGGACAATTCCCTCTCTCAGGGGGTACATTTCAGGTGCGTAGTTTGTTGGTGGCTGTAAAACAGCAGGTGCACTTCATTTCCCTCTCATGCAGAGCAGCTAACTGTGTGCATTAGCATCACACCCCATTAGCACAAGCAGAGGATTTGATATGGATTAGTAGAGTCAGGTTTTTCACGTCCCAATTAGAGAACATTCGAGTGTGCAGTTCACTAATACGCTCACAATGTGGAAATAAACTCTAACTCAAAGTCCAGAACACTCCGGCTGCGTTTCACCTGAAACCTGAAATACACTCATTAATGCAACAAACATGCTCTCACGCTCCTAGATTCCAGTTCATTACATACACAGTGTGTTTTTATTCAATGGGGCCTTGTTCTATCTGTCTGTCTGCCTGTCTGTCATTGTCTACAAGTGTGTCTGTCTTTGTCTACCAGTCTGTCTGTCTTTGTCTACCAGTCTGTCTGTCTTCTGGTCTGTCTCTGTCTTCCAGTCGGTCTGTCTGCCTGTCTGTCTTTGTCTACCAGTCTGTTTGTCCTTGTCTACCAGTATGTCTGTTTGCCTTTCTGTCTATCATACCAGTCTGAATGTCTCTCTGTCTACCAGTCAATATGTTTGCCTGTCATACAGAGACATACAGACATACAGACTGTCTCTGTCTACCAGTATGCCTGTTTGCCTGTGTGTCTTTCCTACCAGTCTGTATGTCTCCCTGTCTAACTGTCTGTCTGAATGTCACTCTGTCTACCAGTCAGTCTGTCTGCCTGCCTGGCTGTCTGTCCTTGTCTACCGGTCTGTTTTTTTTTTTTTTTTGCCTGTCTCTCTCTGTCTACCAGTCTGTCCGTATGTCTGTCTGTTTCTGTGTATCAGTCTGTCTGTCTGTGTGTACCAGTCTAACTGCCTGTCTGTCTGTCTCTGTTTACAAGCCTGTCTGCCTGTCTGTCTTAACATACCAGTCTGTCTGTCTTTCTTTCTACCTTTATTTTTCCTGTTTCGCCCATGCGTTGTTTCTCTTAATCCTTTCTTCTTTCTTTTTCATGTCATCACTGTTCTATTTTTATCTTTCCTCCCCCTGTTTCTCCCACCCTCTATCCATCTCTATTATTTTCATTTCTTCCTTTCTTTCTTTTGAAGCAGAAGAAGAAGCCTTTATTTAGCACAGTTCAGTAAAATTCTTTTCTCTGCATTTTTTTTTTTTTTCTCTGCATATCCCAGCTTGATAGGAAAGTTAAGAGGTCGGAGCATAGCGTCAGCCGAGACACCACTTCCCATAAATCCATTTCCTTACTCTTTCTTTCTTTTTTTTCCTTCCCCCTGTTTCTACCATCTTCTATCTCTTTTCTTTCTTTCTTCCTTTTTTTCTTCCTCCATTTCACCTAGTTTCCGTTCTCGGTTTGTTTGTGTCTATATTTCATTGGTTCTTTTTAGTGTTCCGGCTTGTTGCACGAGTTTTGTGTGCTGAGGTTGGTTGTTGTGTGTGATGGAGCTCCAGGCCTGAGCCTGATTGTGATGTTCCATGTGCTCTGCAGATCGAGGACTGGGTTCAGTGTCTGACCACTTTGCGGTTATCTGCTTTGTTCTTTGACGGATCTGCTATTTTACCTCTCCGTTTGTGCCGTTTAGTGTTGTGAGCTCTCTGAGGGTGCCATGTGCCTGCTTGCTGTGTCTTCTTCTCCTTCTCTATCTAATTCTTCTACCTGATGCACAGTACAGCTCCATTTCCAAGCTCCACCAGCGCTCTATTTCTCATGCTGTTTCGTATCATGTCACTCGGTCACCTTCAATGTCACTCTGTCTTTTCTCTGCTAATAAGACTAATTATAGGTTTATTATAAGGTTGAGCCTTTGAATAAATATCAGACAGAGGGGAATTCATTTGGATCACTAGCATGTTGGAGCATTTGAGGCTGTGTTACTTCAGCTTTTCATTCGACTGCTTAGAAATCATCTTTAGAATCATCGCTAAGACGATATTCACAAGGACGAGTGTGACTTATAAGCGTCAATATCCTTCGTGAAATACTGTCATTTCTGCAATCTGTCAGTTCCTTTGAGAGCTAAGTTAATAATTACGACCCATAAAATCTTATAACCCCTAGATTTGCTTTGCTCTGGTTATGTCAGGTCTCTATGGACGAACACACACACACACACACACACACACACACACATTCACAGATGGTAGGGTTTCTGTTGAATGAAACACTTTCAGACATTGACTTTGATTCATACTGACCTGGATTTCCTTTTTGAATGTAGGACACCATGTTGCAAAACCTTTATAAAGAGAATACAGCTAAAAGAAGATTTTCCACTTGGGGGAAAAGTCTAGAAATGTTCTCTAAAATACCAAATATGACTTCATTTACTTACAGTGCGCTAGTGCAACTGTTTATCTAGTATATACAATGTTTAGTGGGTTTTATTTAATGGAAACATGGTGTGTTCTCCTCGTCAAGGTGGTTCTTTAGGGTCCGGGAACGCAATTCAACTCTGAATCTACTCACTGCACGAAGTGAATCAAACATGCCAACTGAGCCAAAAGACAGAACTGTAGCACAGCACAAATGCCATGTGTTCTGGAGATTTGGACAAGTACAAATAAATAAATAAATAAATAAATAAATAAATAAATAAATAAATAAATAAAACCCGCAATAAAGAAAATAAATGCTTGATGAGTTATTTTAAACTAATTATGTGTAACATTATCCTAATCAGTTATTTATCACCAGCTGTGTTCTCAATTTTCCTTTTTTTAATTATTTTTATTATTGTTATTATTATATGCCGTGTGAAACAAAACAAACCAAATAGCAAACGGATTTAACAAAAAAAAAAAAAAAAAAAAAAAAAAATAAAACATTCACTCAGACCTGGACTCAACAAACAGACTTTTAGGTGTTAAACCCTCCTTATTAAAGTCCCCAGAGGAACAAAAAGAAAAATCTGACGAGATGTTGAGGTTGACCGAGGTTTGTGGAAGTAGGTGGTATCTCGTGTACCTTAACCTCTGATCTGGATAATATAATTATTTGCACTGAAGCAGGTGTG
Organism: Noturus placidus; assembly: GCA_022414735.1. Taxonomy (NCBI): domain Eukaryota; kingdom Metazoa; phylum Chordata; class Actinopteri; order Siluriformes; family Ictaluridae; genus Noturus; species Noturus placidus. Next base: position 105,822 of record JAFFST010047776.1, on the reverse strand, counting down.
CTGTTGTGGAAAGTATTCGATTTGTACTGCAGCAGGTCTTTTATTCCAAGCAAGTCTGTCATCAGCATGTCATCTCTTCTGAATGACCTGCGGCCCTGAACCAATTTAAAATCCATTTACACGACGCCGTAGAACATATTACAGAATAATTGCGGCTTTGTTAGGTATTCCACAGCAGGATATTATTAACAGAGATAAGCAGTGGCGAGTGCGGCGAGAGTGATGTTAATATCACGCTTAATTTTGTCCTTCAAATTAAAACATAATGTATGGTGACTCAGTTGTGTCGCAAATATGTCTGTACCATTCATACGCGTTAGAGCGAAGGCAGACCACCTCATCGTCGTCAGTGTAACGCCAAACCAAACGAGAAATGGAAAAAAAACAACAAAATAAGTTAAAATCTGAAAGTGTTCAGTTCTAAAGGTTGGATTTGTACATCAATATATCTGCCAGCCTTGTACTTTCTTGTTGATGAAGTTAAAAGTGTAGGCCTTCGGTGGTTTTGACTAAATTAATTAGTGAGCTGAACTAATCACACCTGCCTCTGTGTGTGGAGTAAAACTGATTTTGATTTAATTCAGGACTCTGCTGCAGTGTAATTACTGCAGATGTACTGTAGTCTAAGCCTCAATCTTTTCTTTTTCCAGCGTTTGACTTTATTTCTTCTCTTGGAGCTGCTAGGCTTGATTAGTCGTCACCGAGGACATAATTCTCACTGATAAACAATGTCTTTAACAGACTGAATGCTAAAACAGTTAAGAGTGAAAGTCATGAGTACACTAACACAGAGTAAACGCTTTGTTCAGGTTGAGACTTAAGTAATTCTGATTCTGAAGTGCAGTACTTATTTATATGCTAATTCCCAACGGCAATGCATCATCCATTAGCTACTCGTCAGTAAAGTAGAAACTTCCTGCTGTTAAAGAGTCATTTCTGAGCAAGAAAGAAAGAAATATTGCAGTATATAATGGCATTTTAGTTCATCAATTTCAGCAGAAGTGCTCGACTTCTATGTGTAAAAAGAAATCAGAAAAGGTTGTTTTTTTTTGTTTTTTTTTTTTGTTTTTTAAACCAAAAACAATAAAGAACAATAAATAAATAAATAAATAAATAAATAAATAAATAAAAGTGATCATTATTTTTCTAAGTGTTAACTTACGAATTTTGGAACCCTTGATATATTGGAATCACATTTTTTTTTTATTATTTAGTCTTAGTTTATGTTATTGTTTCTCATTATTTTACTACTCAGTGGTTTTACTACTCATTATTTTACTACTCAGTTACTACTCTTTTTTTTAGTTATGTTCATATTAATTTAACTTATTTGACTTTTTCTGTAAACTAAAGCTAATTCTGTCCCTCTTGATATAAAGTATCCTCTCGGTTTGGTATAAATGGAAATGTTAATGAGACAATTACGCGTGCATAGTTATTATAACTGTGCACTGAAATTTTACAGCAAAAAGGTCATAGTTTCATTAGTGAGAGTGTACCATTAATGTTTAATTATTCTTTTAAAAAAAATATTCTGTACAAAGCGTCTTTAAGGTTTTATCTTCTGAGCAAAAATATTGCCTTTCACTTTTGTTCATCTCTAATAGTGCCGAGTTCTTCATTTCACCTTTTTAACCTTTAAGCACTCATGATCTAGGCGCTGTGTAATTACCTTTAGGAGCTGCTTTACAATTCACTGACATTTTCACCAACAAGTCGAAAGCCTATAGACAGACTCCTGACCTCAAAGTCAAGAGGTCTCGATGAGCACGTTTGAGAACGGTTCTGCTTTGAATCTAAATTAGACCTGAGTGTTTGCAGTGACAGGGATCGAGGGAGATAACTGACCCTGGCCTGGCCAGAGACAAAGAACCATGCTGTTATAAGCAATATTTGGTCCAGTGCATGACATTATACACCAAGGATGAACAATCCTAACACAGTCTGTGCACAAGATATACAAAGCCTGTATTCCTGCCTACTGAATGCTTTACATTTCAAAGGATACTAAACATTTCTATTGAAGTGTTGGTGATGAGATCCCTTGCTGGTTTTTGAGATGGTTAAATGGTTAAAGAGATTCTGGCTGATTGGTAAACTCTCTATTGATTGGTGAGATTCCTACTGGTTAGACAGATTCAAGTCGGTTGGTAAGATCTCTATTATTGAGATTTGAGATTCTGGCTGGTTGATACGATGTTTAGTGTTTGGAAAGATTGCTGCTATTTACTTATGCTTGGTGAGATTTCTACTGGTTGGATAGATTGTTGGATTTATGGTAAGATTGACTGTTAAGGGTAGAGTTAAAAAGTCAAATAATTAAACCATTCCAGTGCAGTACTGGTGTTTTTTGCTGTTTTTTTTCACCACCAAAATCCTACTGGTTGGAGAGATTCTTGTTGGTTAATGAGTTCCCTATTGATTGGTAAGATGTTTGATGTAGGAGAGATTCAGTCCATTCTTGAAGCTCTCTCGCAAACCATGACATTCTTGCTAGTTATCGACATGTGTTCTGGTTTGTGGGATTCCTGTGCATTGATGAGAAAGATAGATGTATGAAGGTTCATAAGATGTCTAGATTTAAATTGGTTGGTGAGATCTCTGGTGATTGGTAAGATCTTTGATATTTAAGGGATTCAGGCCAGTTGGTAAGATATCTAATGGTTGATGGGATCTCTACTGTTGGGGAGATTCAAGCCATTTAGTAAGATCGCTGGAGAAAAATGGCATTCTTATTTATTGGAGACCTTTTTTTTTCTGGTTGCAAACTATTCCTGCCAGTAGGGGAGATTCTGGCTGTTAAATAGATTTATATTATCTGGTAATTTCTCTATTGACTGGTGAGTTCTCTAATATTGAAGAGAATCAAGCTGGTTGCTAAGCTCTCTGTTAATCAATTAGAATATTGCTAGTTTGGCATTCCTTGTGGTTGGGATTCATGTTGGTTGGTGAGAATTAGACTTATGGTAACGTGCCTAAGGAATTATGAGATCTTTGATCTTGGAGAGATTCAGGATACCAAATCTCTGATCTTATAGTGAAGATTACTAGACATCTTACTGCTAACTGGAAATATTCCTACTGTTTAGTGCCATTCCTACTGGTCAGATAGAGTCAAGTTAATTGGTAAATCTCTGGTGATGGGTGGGATCCAGTTAGTTGGTTGGTAGGATTTCTGGTGACTGATGAGAGATTCAGGCTAGTTGGTGATCTCCAGTGATTGGTGAGGTCTTTCATGTTAGAAATATTCAGGCTGGTTGGCAAACTATTTTGTGATTGGCTATATTCTTGCTGGGTGATTAAAATGTGGTTCCTGCTGGTTGTCGTCTGGATGGATTGTAACATCCTCTGCTTTGATTAAAGGTCTCAACCTTTGCAATATTTCTTGGCCTAATCAGCAGCACGTAAACTTATAAGAAAAGTCCAATGTTGTCAGGAAGCTTTTGAAATGCTTGTTAAGTAATGTGTATTAAAGCAAGCAACGAGTTCTACACATTCATTCAGGTTTTGTCTATAAGTCCAATAGTATTGTATGTTTTAGGCAAGAAGTTGTCAAAGATGATATAAAAAAGATCACAAAAACTTAACATATGTCATGCAAGCTACACAAATTGTACTTATATAAGCTTAACCAGCTTTAAATCAACCTACTCATACCCCCCATAGAACAAAGTCTAGATTAAACCATGATAGAGGTTATAGTTATAGGAGAAAAGAAACTGGATGTTAAAGTAACCACAGAAGTAGATCTAAGCTCAGCTCCCAGGACACAGTATTCCTAGTATCTTAAAAGACAGCAGTGTCCACTGCTCTCTCAGGGGAACATCAGTGTTTCATTGTGGCAGTGGTTGGAATGAAGATGATCCAATGTGTCACTGTTTCTATCTTTGGTTTGACCTCAATAATGCCACTTCTCACATCACTGTGGCATTGTCTGACTGCTTGATATTAGATGTGTCTAGCTGCCAGCTTTATTGCTTAACTGCATTTTTGGAAAGATTCTATTCCAACCATTTCTTTCTGCCTTTATGTTTCTCTTGAGTGGGTATAACTGGCTATAGCTGAATCTCTCCAGCAGAATTCAGAATGTAAGTATGTGCATGTACAGTACCATAACAGGTTCTATTCTGGCTACACCAGCTGCGTTATAAAACCAAAAAAAAAAAAAAATACAATTACTTTTTTAGTGCTCAAAAAACTGTATCAGTCCTGGATCTTGTTTGAAGATTATGCACTTGTATCAAGATATAGATATAAGTACAGCAAATGTGAGCAATAAAAAAGGATTAACCTACCATAACAGAGCTTCAGTAGGAAATTCATGCAGCACTGATTTTAAATCCAGTCTCTTCAGTTCATTGTGACAGCGTTCATTTCATGCTCTGCTGTTCAAGTGTAAAAGTAGATTTTTTTTTCCTCTCGCTTTGGTGCTGATATTCCATAATAGCTGGTGCGTAGGGTTCATAATACTGTTCCGTTAACGTTCCCGCATGCTGCCTGCAAACAAGGTACGCTATATTGTCGAAAGTATCTAGACACCTTTACCAGTCACACTTGTATGTGCTTGTTGGACATCCTATTCCAGAGAGAACCTCTAAACTTCTGGGAAGGCTTTCCACTAGATTTTGGAGCATGGCTATGGGTATTTGTCAGAAGAGCACTGGTGAGGTCAGGCACTAATGTCAGACGAGAAGGCCTGGCATGCAGTCTGCATTCCAGTTCATCCCAAAGGTGTTCAGTGTGGCTGTGGTAATGGGTCTGTGTAGGTGATTCAAGTTCCTCCACTCCAGCTTTGGCAAACTACATCTTCATGGACGTCACTTTATGCACATGGTCATTGTCATGCTGGAACAGGTTTGGGCTAGTCCACTTTGTGTCAACAGTTTGGGGAAGGGTCCACATATAATGTATGGGTCCTGTTCAGGTGTCCACATACATTTGGCTATGTAATATAAATTGTATCTAGGCCATAATGGTCCCTGTCTCATTCATGATCTATGTTTGTGTCATGTTAGCATCACAGTGAATCTCAGTGCTACTTATTTGTAGATATGTAACAATCTAATTAATGTAGGTCAAATGTATACCAAACTCAATTATCAATGTTGATTGGTCAGAAGGTGTTCATTGCATTGTATGTGTTACATCTATACCTTTTTGGTGTCTAATTCTAGTTTCCCCGATCCCCAATATACAATTAGGTAAATATGTCAGTAAAATGTAACAAAGGTTCTTTTGAGCCTCTCAGGAGTTTTCTCGGAGTCTTTGTCACCAGATTGCTCTACATGCAACAACAACACTTCTGGGCATGTTGGTAAGAATTCTAAGAAATATATACAATAGTTAGTATTTTTTTATCTGGCCTTGGTGGAATACCTGTGTTTCACTCTTCAGTCCTAAAATAGCGAACTACAAGCTGGAAGGTGATGGAATTTGGGTGGTGGGTTTTCCTGGGTCTAAGACTATGTTTAGTTTGTGTCTCTTCCCTTTCTATATATTTTTATCTGCAGCTTGTTTAAAGTTCTTTCATGCCACCAAGTAATGTTTCACAGAACATGGAAGGTTTCCCAGAGCAAGAAATAATAAAAAAGGACAAACAGTAAAGGAATATGTTTTGTGCTTGCTTGTAACAAAACGACCAATTCTTCCTCTGAGCATCTGTTCAAATTTATTCATTATTCACACTGTCAAGTGAACACAAGATGAAGTATTTGATTTCACCAGGTCAGTTTTGTGTGGGAAGTTTGGAGAAAGGAAGACGTGAATCACGCTGTCTAGAGAAGAAACCGCAGTGAGAGGAGCTTAAGGTCTAAATGGAGGCTGATCCAGGTTTGATCCCTGAGTCCACATTGAGGATCCACAAGAATGACACATAGTACATTTTGTCCATTTACAGTGTGGGTGGGGGAAGTAAGTATTGAACGTGTCAACATTTCTTTCAGTAAATATATTTCCAATGAGGTTATTCACATGAAATTTTCACCAGACATCAGTATTAACACAAGAAATCCGGAAAAATATAAGCAATACTTGACATTAAAGTCTATAAATGAAGTTATGTGTAATAAAGTGGAATTACAGGGGAATTAATTAAAGGGGAAAAAAGTACTGAACACGCAAAGAAAAAGCAGTTCTCCAAGGCAAAGTAAGGCAAGGAACCAGCTGAAATCTGTAAGTAATTACACCTCCTATATGTGCATAGAAAAATACTTTTTGTTACCAAGGTGTCACAGAACAAACATCTCATGATTGGTAAAAGCAAAGAGCTCTCCCAAGTCCTTCACTACCTTATTGTTGTGAAACATATTGATGGAATCAGATACAGACATATTTCAAAACTTCTGAATCTTCCAGTAAGCACCATTGGGGCCATTATCCTCAAGTGGAAGCAACATCACTCCGTCATCAACCGGCCACGCACAGGAGCTCCTCGCAAGACTAGGAAGTCATAAGAATAGTCAGAAGAGTAGCCCAAGAACCAAGGACCACTCGGAAAGAGCTCCAGAAACACTTGGAGGCAGCAGGTGCCATTGTCACAGAGAAAACAATAGGCAATGCACTCCATTGCTCACACTCACCCATAAGACTCCATTACAAAAGAAAAGGCATGTTGAAGCTCGTTTAAAGTTTGCTACAATTCATTTGGACAAGCCTATGAAATACTGGGAGAGAGTAGTCTGGTCAGATGAGAGCAAAATTAAACTTTTTAGATGTCATACTACACACCATGTTTGGAGAAGAAATGTCACTGCACATCTCCCTAAAACACTAAACCAACAGTGAAGTGTGGAGGTGAAGCATCATGGTGTGGGGCTGTTTATCATCAAATGGTACTGGCAGACTTCATATAATTGAAGGAATAATGAATGGAGCCCTTTACCGGGAGATTCTTGAGAAGAATATGCTGCCATCCACCACGATGATGAGGATGAGATGTGGGTGGAGCTTCCAGCAGGACAATGATCCAAAGCATACAGCAAAAGAAATTCTCAATTGGTTTCAGAGAAAAAAAAAAATAAAAAATCAAGGTGTTAGAAGTGCCGAGCCAATCAACTGACTCGAATCCAATTGAACAAGATTTAAAGACAATATGTTTAGAAGAACGGGCCAAAATAACACCTGAATACTGCAGCCCATTAATCTATTCATACTGTCATTACAAACAAAGACTTCTCCACTAAGTATTAAATATTTTTTAAACTTTCTTTATTAAACATAGCTTTATTTATGGACTTTTATGTTGTGAATTCTTTATATTTCTGGATTTCTTGAGTTAATACTGATGTCTGGTGAAAATTTCATTTGAATAACCTCATTGGAAATACATTTATTGAAAAAACTCGTCCAATACTTATTTCCCCCCACTGTATAATCACATTTAAGGTTGTGGAACATCTTTGAACACGCAGCTTTACCTCTGACTGTTACAATGTGTTGACACTGGAGTCTCCTTCCATATATGTTTCATAATGGTATCCTTACAGAAAAATTCATCATAATAATGAGGACATGTTTTTAATCTGTTTATGCAGAGGGTCAAGCAAACACGTCCCTGTGAATGTGCTGTTACTGTACAAAACAGAAATGTATTATTATGCGCACTACTTTCAGAGCTGCTGTTCACTCAGAATTCTATTGTGTGAGGTAAAGTCTTTACTAATGACGCTGTTCTCTTCACTCTGTCTCCTCCTCTAGACGATCGAATTATCCTGCAGATCCCATTAGCATAATGTTCATTTGTTAAGGAGATTGGCTTTGGCGGGACAGAATTGTGTTATAGATGTCCACCATTAGTTTCTCTGTGGAGCTCTCTCCGTCCCTGAAAGCCTCCAGCACTGTTAAGCAGCTCCACTGTAGTGCAATCCATCACTATCAAGCTACAGATAACAGATAAAGTACTGGTGAAGGAGTAAAGCATGAAACTTGCTTCATTGGAGCACAGGAAGGAGGAGAGATAAAACAATTTACATTGAATTAGATATCATATGACGTCTAATGTGAATGCAAATAATGCAGCAGGATCAACGTAGGCGGAAGGTGTTTTTAATCTCCTCTGCATAAGGACATGATTATTATTAGGTTGTGGCTAAATTCACTTCATGCTGGACGGACAATTGCAGTCCTTAATTCATGTAAATGTGTCATCTTAAAAAAAAAAAAACAAAAAAAAAAACCCACAAAAACCCTTCAGTATATTAATATTTATATTATTTAAATGTATTCTAAAGCAAAAAGGATTAGCAATGTTTATTAGGAAAATAAATCAATACAATTGTTGAGGTAGCTTCGTGTGTAAGTACAAGCTAGTTCGGGTATTAAAAGGGAATTGTTAGCCTTTACCTTCTATTACCTTGTACATGCTATTTTTCCTCCACATTCCTTCTTCATATTTTTTTTTTTTTTTTGCTCGACATTTTCTCACTGTACTGGTGTTTGCCCTCCTGTTCTGTCATCCCCGCTGTGTGTGTTCGACAGGCAGGATGATGTCCCTGCAAAGCTGTGAGAGTGTCTCGTTCCTGACCTCCAGCAGAATGAGTTGTGCTGTGAGACAAACACTCTCCTGGATCTCAATCCCAGATGACTGACTGACTGTCTGTCTTCTCCACATAGAGAGAGAGAGAGAGAGAGAGAGAGAGAGAGAGAGAGAGGAAAAATGCCAAATCTCCAAGAAAAATGCAATAAAATAAAAAAAACTTTGAGCAGAAACTCTTTATGTCCACTACATGGTGAACACACCCCTTAACTGATACTCGTTTGAAGTGCCTTTAGATTTCATCACAGCATTACATTTTTTTCTGGGTTAGGGTCAATCGGTTTGGCACACCTTGGCTAAGCGATATTTGTCCTTACAAAAGCGTTCTAACTCTGTCAAACTGGCTTGGCCTCTCCTGTACACAGCCCTTTTACTGTCACACCACAAATTTTTGATTGGATTTATGTCTGGACTCGGGCTGGACCATTCCAAAACCTTGATCTTGTTTTGGTGAAGCCGTTGCTTTGATGAGCTGGAGGTTTGCTTCGGGTCATTGTCAGGCTGAAGTTGAAATTCCTCTTCATCTTAAGTAATTTAGGAGAATCCTTATGATTTTGTGCCAGAATTGACTGGTAAATGGAGCTGTTCATTATTCCCTCTACCCTGAGTAAAGCCCAAGTTCCAGCTGAAGAACAACAGCCCCGAAGTATGATTCTGCCACCACCATGCTTCACCACCGAGATGGTGTTCTTTTGTTGATGTGCTGTTTTTTTTTTTTTTTCTTTTTTTTTTGTGGCAAATATATTTTGGTGTTTTGGCAAAAAGTTCCATAACACATTATTGCACATGGTTTTATGAGATTGGATGTATTATATTTTGTTGTTATTTTATGTTTAAAAATGTTCTGTATTGCCACCCTACCCCATAGCCCAGACATATGAAGAATGAAGAACTTGCCAGTACTGGCAAATTGCTAAAGTATTTTAATGTCGCTGTAGACCTCTTGGTAGCCTCTCTGATCGGCTTTCTCCTGATCTCCTCTTCAATTTTAGAGGGACTACGTGGTCTTAATAGTGTCACTGCCATGCCATATTTTCTCCACTTGTTGATTTTTGTCTTTACAGTGTTCTATGGTGTCTCCCATGCCTCGGAATATTTTTGGTAACCCTCTCCTGATTGATATTGTCCAACAATGAGATCCCGTACCTGCTTTGTAAGTTATTTGCGGCCCGTAGCTTTTCCAGTTGGATGTTACCAAGAACAGGAACAGGAACAGCTGGACTTTATTTGGGGTTAATCAGTCACTTTAATTGATGGTAGGTGTACACTAATTAGCATTTGAAATTAGATTTAATGTGATTGGTTGATTCTTTCCCACTTGTAAAAGGGTGAGCACACTTATGCAACCAGGTTATTATACATTTTTTTATTTTTCATTTTTCCTAAATCATTCCTAAAATGATCCTCAAAGTTTTTCACTTTAATTACTAGGTTAAAATTTCACAATAAAAGTGAAAAAGGTACTGACATGATTATTGTTTTTTTTTTTACATAATAAAAACCTGCCATTTTAACAGGGGTTGGGAGTTCGAGGCCCACTTCTGCCCTGTGTGCATGAAGTTTGCATGTTCTCCCTGTGCTTTGAGGGTTTCCTCTGGGTACTCCGGTGTCCTCCCCCTGTCCAAATTGTCTGTAATGTGTGTGTGTGTGTGTGTGTGTGTGTGTGTGTGTGTGTGTGTGTGTGTGTGTGTGTGTGTGTGTGTGTGTGTGATTGTGCTTTGCGATGGGTTGGCACCCCATCCAAGGTGTCCCTCACTTTATAGGCTCCAGGCTGCCCGTGTAGGATAAGAGATATGGAATATGGATGGATGGGTTTTATCCTTCAAGGGTTTGTGTGTGTGTGTGTGTGTGTGTGTGTGTGTGTGTGTGTCATGTAGTGTCCTACTCTGTTCATGCCTAGCTGACATTATGTTCTGTTTTACATTAAGACCAGTTTGCAGTTACGATGGGTTTCTGATCTAACATGAAACCGATACGGAGGACTGAAACACATGTAAAAGATGGATAGGAAAGTGTTTCAGGGAATTGATTTGCATCTCATTTGAAGCTGCAGTAATTCTACATTTCAGTCAGTGAGAGCTTTAACAGCTTGAGAATGAGTAACACTCACTGCTGCTGCACCTGTTCCTCAACACCCTGCTCCACCTCTGCTGAGGTTTACACACCTGCTCTCAATCATTTTCCACACGCCAACACAAAAAAAAGTTATAAATAACCCACAAGCTGCAAAGTCTTGCTAAGGCATGTCTAGCCCTCAATTCTACTTTCTGAGTACATTCCAATGCGAGTTCCTGAACAGATAGTGGGCTGATTTCCATTTTTCCCATCATCCATTGGCTGGTAATGAGATTTGAAGTGCTTTTTTATCTCCTCTAAAATTCTTAACATTGTTCATACCTTCATGAGCTCAGGAAACTGTCTTTGGGAAGTGCAGATCTTTTGATTATCCATGTGAGACCATCAAGTACAGCAGAAGATGAATCAGGGAGGTCTGGACGGTGAGTGGAGCCACATCATCAGCCTAAATAATTCAAATAGGTTATTGTGTGACTTATAAGACTTACTTTGACGCAAATGTAAACTTTGTTGGACTAGTTTGAAAGCTTTTCATGTTGTTGTTTTTTTTTTGTTATGTTATTTTTTTTTTTTCTTTTGTACTCCTCAGAGTCCAGTACCATTTATGGAATAAAAGGTCACGACTAAAAGGTTTCTGACAGACAATGTTCCCCGCAGGCTCTGTTCATGGCCAGGCTTGTGTAGACTTGTGTCTGGTTTTCCACTTCTTTTTGGTTGACTGAAATGGACAGATTTTCCCCTAAAGACAAGCCAGAATACTGCAGATATCGTAAAACAGAAGATATACTGAAATGTACTAAAACTCTGACTCCATAAATGTTTTTAAAAATGTCTTTTTTTACCCTTTCTACCATTATGAGCAATTTCATATGTTTTGTATCGGTTTAATATTAGTCAATTTTCCAGCATACAAATGAGCTGTTACCATACAAACGATAACATGTTTGTTTAAAAATCACCCAAGGCAACAAAAGCAATGAGAGATTTCTGAGTAGATCAGTAAACTCATCCATGGAAAAATCCCAAGCAACTTCAACCATCTGCTTGGGTTGAAACATAAAGAAAAAAAAAAAACCTAAACACATCTGTCCTGAGCTTCCACAGACAAATGCTCATTTAACATCACTGAGTAACTCGACTAAATGTGGGACGGACATGTGAATCATTAAAACCACATTTACTCAATGACGGACAACTTTCCATCCTTTCCATCGGCTCAGGAGATACCGTACGTCTTGCGTCTGATATTGTCGTAATATTAATAAATCAGACTCACAGAGATGTGAGATGTTATAGCTTGGATGGTTCTGGGTGTAGGAGATTTTACCACCACCCCAGGATTATTAATAAGTCATTACTGAGAGTCGAGGCATGGTTTTGATTAAATATGCATGGTTGATTTTTAATGATTGTGAACCTTTGCGATATGACAAAAAAAA